>JAKWBI020000290.1:0-57742 GCA_022664585.2 Zalerion maritima
TGGTACAACCCAACCTTTTAATTTAATTCAGCCCGTCGTCGTTGTTTGGTTTTGGGTGAATTTTTTTCCCCCCCCCCCCCCCCCCCCCCCCCCCCCTTAAGGAAGCCTTACTACTACTACTACCTAGCTGCGAGTCCTACTTTTCCAGATGCCAACCAACATACTATTTATCAACCCGTCTTGATGCGGGAAAGGTGCCAAGGGTCGACCTCTCCTGGATGGTGTTGACCGAGCGCATGGACTGCAGTGATGCGCAAGGAGCCGGGAAGAACGTAGCGTGGGTGGTCAGTCCTTCTGGCGTTTCCTATTTCCGTCATTTGCATCCATCTACTACGACGCCTTCCCAAATTGCTCATCCAAGCCATTATCAACCCGATTTCCAGAGTCATTTGACCTTCTTGGCCGGCACAAAAGGCCGTCTCTGACAAGCGCCTCGAGAGCGGCCAAGAAGGCTCGGCGATCGCTCTTGCACGGAAGCGAGGATGGTTGTGGTTGTGGCGTCAAGGTACATACCGAAACCGTCGAGGATATCATCACTTGGCAGGCACAACCAGCTTGGCAGTAGATACCAGAACATGAAGTGGGAAACAACGACCGACATTGATATGGATCCCAACTTCCAGGTGGAAACAAACAAAACAACAAACATTAATCGATTGGAAAGATTGGATTTGTTTCAACCCCTCGCACTCTTCAATTTAAACTCTTTTCCTTTTATCTGGAAGTGGCCCCAGAAACACTTTGTTTTTGTATCCTAGTTCCTGCACACGCAGCTCAAATCTCGTCTAGTGAAGACGGGTTCTTATTATCTTATATCCTTTTTTTTTTCTTTTTTTTTGTCAACCCACCACGCTGGTATTGAGGTGCCAATGTCTCAAACCACCCTGTCAGGAAACTGGGTGCAGTCATTCGTGGACATGAGAAAAGCGAAAGCGGCTCAAAACCCTGGCCCCTGTAGAAAAACAAAAAATAATGGAGCTTCTCCGCACGCGGGGTTAGCTCTGTACTTGTGATTCCCCAGTTCCCCACAGCGGGACTTGGAGATGGCCAGAAGTGCCAGGACCTCACAGAACCACTCCCGCCCATCCTCGTCAGTGGTGGAATTGGTGTCGCACAGCGTCTGGCTGTATTCCCACCAACCAGCGAACACAAGGCCACTCTCTAGAAGGGCTCCGTTTCTCTACAGGTGTGGGTTCACCTTACATCAACCAACATGGTCGCGTACAGACGTTGTGTTGTTCCCTCGATCCAGCTTCCATCGAAAACGAGAGCTTCTCTGGACCGGTTAAGATGAACTAGCCGTCGTGATAGGTGGAACGACCCATACCGTCGACCGGCCCAAGCGACGACATTTGGTTAAAAATTGGGGCCGGTTGCGACCTTGAACCATGGTGCTTTATCGCGTCGTTCAGATCCACGAGGCGTCAACCTACAGAAAAATGGGCAAACAACATGCGCCAGCGTCGTAGTCTTCCAATCTCGCCGCGAACAGGGTCATGGCCACTCAGGACTAATTCCGTCCCATCCCATCCCACCCTCTCGACGGCCAGCGTTCCGGGAGTAACCCCAGCTGCAGTTTGCAGACGAGGAAAAAAAAAAGAGAAGGGTTGAGAAGAGGGAAATGACGAAGATGATGCATCCTAGAGACTAGACGGGAAAAAAAGGTGAGGTCGAAGGAGCGGGTATGAAGATGAGGATATAAAGACGAGGTGGTATCGCCTTGTTGTTTACCCTTTCTACCGGTTCTCTTCTCCTCACCCCCATCCAGCTCCTCTACCACCATACACAAGCTGTCTCTAAGTCGAAAGACGGAAACACAGAAGCTTCAAAATGCGGACCTCCTTCTTCGGCGTCTTTGCCGGCCTTGCTGCCGTGGCGACAGCCTACATCGAGCCGCCTCCAGAGGTCCCTCGTGGCATCGAGGAGTTTCGCCAGAAGCATCCTTACAAGAACAAACATAATACCGGACACAACGGTCGCAAGGTGGTCACCATGAAGGCCTCTTGCAACGACGCAGATGACATCGCCGATGAGTTCGAGGCTGCCCTCCACGAGGCCAACAAGGGCGGAACTCTCTACATCCCGTCGGGAGACACCATTATGATCGGGCACCCCCTGAACCTCACCTGGCTCGACGACGTCCAGGTTCACCTCGACGGTGAGATCAAGTTCACTAACGACACTGAGTACTGGCAGGTATGTATCTCGGAGTGAGCAGTGCTGGGATTGGAAATGAAGTTGACATTCTTGCACAGTCGGTTGCATACACTCATCCCTTCCAAGACTCCATCATGTTTTGGATGTGGGGAGGAAAGGACATCAAGATCTATGGCGAGGGAACTCTGAACGGAAACGGGTATGTCTCCCTGGAGGGAGTATAAGAACTCCTATGAGCGCCGATGGCTAACGACTTGGGGTGAACAGTCAGAGGTGGTGGAACGAGTTCTCCGGCAAGGAGATTCTTGACGATGACAACGACTACCTCCGACCCATTCTGTTCTATGCCCAGAATGCCAGTGGCCTTGCAATCGAGGGAATCCACTTCAAGGACTCGCCATGCTGGACCAACTTCATCGTCACATCTGAGGACGTCTCATTCACCGACGTCGTCTGCACTGCGGAGTCGAACAACGCCACCGTTCTGCCCAAGAATACTGATTTCTTCGACTCTCTCAACATTGTGAACCTGACTGTCGAACGCACCTGGGTCAACATTGGCGATGACTGTTTCTCGCCCAAGTCCAACGGAACCAACATGCATGTCAACTACATGTATTGCAATGGTAAGCCATGTATCTCGAGGCAGTGCAAACCAGCTCGTAGATGCTAACGTGCGCGCGCGCGTGACAGGTACTCACGGCCAGTCCATGGGCTCTCTGGGCCAGTACTCTGGTGAGAAGTCGTTTGTCCAGGACGTCGTCATTGAGAATGTATGGCTCCTCAACGGCCAGCATGGTGCCAGGATAAAGACCTGGGCTGGTGAGGATGTTGGCTACGGTTTCGTCGACAACATCACCTTCCGCAACTTCTGGCAGTCGGCCAACGAGTACTCTGCCTACCTCGACTCTTGCTACTTTAACGTGAGCTTCCTTCATTTCTTCAGTCTCATGGTCGTCCATCCGCTAACAAGGACCCCGTACAGATTGACGAGGAGACCTGCGCCGCCTACCCCTCTGGCATGAACATCACCAACATCCACTTCGAGAACTTCTCCGGCTACACATCCGGAAAGTACGGTCGCGCTGTTGCCAAGCTCACTTGCTCCAGCAGCGAGGATGCTGTGTGCGAGAACATCACCTTCACCAACTTCAACATCACCAGCCCTTGTGGTGAGGCGGTCGTGCTCTGCGATGGTATCTCGGGTGACATTGGAATTGACTGCGTTAGCGTTGACAGCGAGGAGGGTATTGCGGCTCTTGCTGATACCTGCTCGGTCGCGACTGCTCCCATTGATTACAACCCGTGGTAAATACTGGGTTGGTAGTACTACGAGGGTGTGTCGGGCCGGATGGAAACGCGCGGCCTGAAACCGAGAGGGAGGGGGTAGAGAGTATGCGGGTTCTCTCAAAGGGGTATTCGTCAGCTTTTATAAGAAGCTGGAGGGTGGTCCTTCTTGCGCTGGTTGTATACCATTCTCATATAACAAACCAGTAGTTTTTAGACGAAATGTATAATGAGCATGCTGTTTCATGCTTTAGTTGGATGGCTGATACCTACGCAATACCTCCTCGGCCATGCTCGCCTGTTTCCTTGACCATCGACTCGGAAAATTCGTGGTCAGCATTTGGATGTGCGCTTTCTTGGGGCCATTTCTGCGCTTTCTTGGGAGTCCTTGGTGTACTGTAGTACCAATAGAGATTGCCCCGCTGTGAACCCCAACTTTTACCCCAGGAATGCACGTATACATACAGTAGTTAGGTTAGGTTAGGTTAGGTTATAGACTGGGGGCAGGAGGGAACAGCTTCCCCGGAAACGTAACAGCCGACATGCCGAGGCACGTCTGCTTACCCCACACGGCGGTGGAACTGAACGAAACAAAAAGCTGGGTGTTTTGCTGATTTATTTTTAAAAAATTGATATTCACAGTCAAAGTGTATTTATTGTCCTGTTCCTAGGCGAACGTCCAGTTTCAACGCCCCGACACTTTTAAACCCACTTGTCCTGATTGGGCGGCCACTTCACTGAGAACAGGCAGACTCCGACGCAAATCGGAGAACACTTGCCTTCCCTCAGCGCCGGCGTCACACTCCACGACTTCCGTCTCACCGAGCCTCATCTCTCTCTCTCTTCTCTCTTCTCTCTCTCTCTCTCTCTCCTCACTTTGAGCACCAACGCCACGACGGCCGAGATAAATCACCGCGACGCATGGATTCATCCAGCATCGCCGCCATCGTGGCCCCCTCTGCCCCCGGCGCAGGCTTCGCAGCCGGCCCTCCCCCCGCCGTGCCCAATGTCCTGGTCTCCTTTCCCCGGCCGCACGTCGCGCTCGTGGCCTTGTCCCGCCCCTCCGCGCTCAACTCGATACCTTCGCACCAGCACCCGCCCATGTCCCGGCTGTGGGAGTGGTACGACAGGGAGCCCTCCCTGCGGTGCGCCGTCTTGACGGGGGAGGGGGAGAAGGCTTTCTGCGCGGGGGCGGACCTGAAGGAGTGGCACCATCGCCACGAGCTGCCGAGCTCCTCGTCCGCGGCCACCACAGAAGAGGGCAGCAGCAGCAGCAGCAGCAGTAGCAGCAGTAGCAGCAGTAGCAGCAAGAATGCTGTCGAAGCCGCGCCCCAGCCCCAACCAGAGAAATGGCCCTCCTCGGGATTCGGCGGCCTCTCCAACCGCCTGGGCAAAAAACCAATCATAAGCGCCGTCAACGGAATTTGCTTGGGGGGAGGCATGGAGATGGTTCTGAACTCCGACCTCGTCGTCTCCTCTCCCCGAGCGACGTTCGGGCTACCCGAAGTCAAACGGGGCGTAATTGCTCTGGCTGGTGCGCTGCCACGGCTCGTAAAAACGGTGGGAAAGCAAAGAGCCTCCGAAATGGCCCTGATGGGAAGGATGTACACTTCCGAAAAAATGCTCGAGTGGGGCGTCGTCAATCACATCGTCGGCAGCTCGGAGAAGGTGTCCGACGTAGCGTTGGACTGGGCCGAAGAAATCAGCGCAAACTCCCCCGACGCAGTCATCGTTAGCAGAGAAGGCCTAAAGCAGGGGTGGGAAGGATACGGCCCCGAGGTCGCCACCCGCACGCTCGAGACGGGATGGTACGGTCGGATGGACGCGGGGGAGAACATGGTTGAGGGGGTGAAAAGTTTTGTCGAGAAGAGGGACCCCAAGTGGGTGGGGAGTAAGTTGTAGTAAGGGGTGCGGGAAGATGGGGGAGAAGCATATGCTGCTCCCCCCCCCCATAAATAATAGAAAGTCAAGGGTTGTATTACGAATGAATTCCTTGAAGCGATGGTTCTATGCAGTCTCAAAATGTAAAAACAATATCAACAACCAATGCCCTTGCAAAACAACACATTCTGTCGCACAAAACTCCTAACAACGCATTCATACTCATAGCCATCTCATACGACAATAATAAGCCTGGCTGCTCAGCTGCTCAGCTGCTCAACGGCCCACCCAACCTCCCAAACCCCACTCATCATCAAAATCCTACCCTTGATGATCCCCACTCCCATCCTTCTCACCATACTTTCCCCCCCCTCTCACGGGCGATGGCAGCGGACTGGTCTTAATCTTCGGCCTGCTCATGAAGACCGCCTCGTAATCCGCCTGCCCAGCCTCAATCAGCTCCTCCGCCAGCAAAGTCGTGTCCTCCGGCGCCAAGGCATCGGCCGAAGCCAGAGCTGACACGGAAGCCGACGCTGCAGCTCTAGCCCCCTCTTGTTCAATCGACTTCTGCTCCTCCTCGGCCATCTCCTCTTCCATCTCGTCCAGGAATCTCGTCACGGTCTCCCTACGGTCGGGCGACCGTTGCGGCCTGCGGCTCTTCCTCTGGCTGCGGCGACGGTCGAGCTGAGCTTTCTGCCGCGCGGCCTCAAAGCCAGCCATGCTCTGGCGAGTCCTGGCCACGAGTCCGTCTGGGTCCTCGTCCATGGCCGAGACTTGCGTAGCTGAACTAGGTTTCGCGGGCGAAATAGATAACCTCACGCCTTCACCCGTGCCGCGAGTGCCGCGGGCCATTGAGAGACGGGTTCTCTCTTCGAGGGAAAGGGTGTGGCGGGACGATCTTTTGGTTGGAGATGGCGATGTGCTCGAGACGGAGGCTAGGATTTCATCCGCCATAGCTTGCGTAGGCGATGATGGCTCTTGGATAGACCGTTGTTGCGCCTGCTCTGGCAAAGCCTCTGATTGCTCTGGGACCGGAGGCGGTGTGGGGGTGCTAGCAGATCGTTCCGACCTAGGTCTAGATATATTTTCTGTGGAGAAAGTCGGAGCCCGAGAGGCAGGTTTGTAAGTTATACTTGGCGCATGCCGAGATACCGATTCCGCTGCACTGGCCGGCCTCCTGGCATCCGAGCCAGTTCTCCCCTCTCCCCCCGACTGCAATGTATACGAGCGTTGCGACCTCCTAGCCTGACGCTCCTCTTGGCTTGCGCTAATGGCTTTACTCCTTCGGGTGAATCGTTCTGGTCTCGGTTGGTCCATCTCAGCAACAAGAGGTTCCCTGACTGTCTTTGGCTTCGGCGGTGGTGGCATCGCTTCTTCCTCAATCTCACTAAGCCCTGAAAGTGCCTCCTCCTCAACCCCGGTTTCCATCTCCGATGCTATTTGTTGGTACTTTTCCGAGGCAAGCAAGGATAGCAATCCTAGTCCTCTAGTATTCGTGGTATCTGCCAGCTCCGTTTTGAGGCTGTCGAGAATTTTGGCGTATTCCCCAGTTAGTTGCCGGGATTGGATCGAGCCCGAGGGTTTCTTAGGGCTCATGCGTCCCGGGCGAATGTTTTCGTGGGAACCAAAACCCAGGTCGATACCCCTCTGTCTTTGTTGCGACTGGGTCCCTTTAGAATCTTCCTTCTCGGCGGCAGATGATCTAGCAAGAAGACGCTCACGGAATTTTTCCCATCGTCCCAACCGTTCCCTCTGAGCCTTTACTCTAGCATCCAACTGACCGAGTAGGCCCACGCTGTTGTCTTCTAGTTCAGAGACCCTGCCACCCTGGGCACGGCGCCACACCCTGTCGAAAGAGGCCGCGAGGACGGCATCACGCTTTGCTCCCACATCGCCGTAGAGTAGTGTTTCCATCCACCTTTCGTGGCCGGACCAATTATTTCTCAAAGTCCTCCAAATCTCAATTTTCTCTTCGTCCGAGATTTTGTTGCCTTCTTGGCTCTTTAGGGCGTGAATTTCTGCCTTTCTTCTGGCAATAGTTTTCTCTTTGGCATCTAGCAACTGAGCAAAATCAGTGTATCTGTCTTTAACATACGCCTTGCGGTTGAGCAATTTGTTGAGGGAGGCCTTGTGGGCGAGGATGAGGGCATGGAGCTCCGTGCGGTCGGCAGAGAATCCGCGGTGCTCTAGAGCAATGGTCTGAGCGAGAGCGGGATAGCGGTCTGACTGAGCGTTCTCGGCCACTACCTTTTTGAGGACTGCGGAGGAAAAGGCGGCGAGCACCTCTTCCAGTCTTTCCCCCTTGCACTCATCTAGCATGGTTTTACGCACGACGGCATCGCGGCCGAGAACGCCCATCTTCTTGGCATGTTCGAGGCATCGCAGAAGGGCGGCGCGGAGATTGAGCGACTGGACCTGGTCGAGGGGCGGAAAGTATGGGTGGAGTTTCTAGAGAGTATTGAAAATTCATAAGCCGAGCTCATGCCATGCGCCGTGAACTTGGGTCATCTTTTTGGGGGTGGTTTAGATGCAAGATGCCTACATTTCTCGCTTCATCAGGGTCCCAGATGCAAAACATGTGGTAGAGCGCCCACTCGACGCACTGCACGCGACGCTTCTGACCCTGGCCAGCGGCATCTTTCGCAGATGAGACAAACGTCTGGGGAGTGATGTCGGGCCAGTCCTCGAGGAGATCAAGGTCGAGAAGACGGAGGCTGGTTAGGAAGAGGCTCAGATTACCGGCGGTGGGAATGTCTATCGACGACAGCGAATATGATGTTGACGATGATATTGTCGATGCGGGGTGATGGTGGCCAAGGTTGGAATGCAAAATATTACTGTTACTGCTGGCATTCGTCGTGGATGGTTGCCCGAGAGGCTTACGGGCCAACCTAGGGCGTCCCAGACCCGAATCTAACTGCAGGGCTGCCATTTTCCTTTGTTCGTTGCAGGGTATCGAGCTACTGTCGGTGCAGCATATATGTTTTAGCGGTCAGTTATTGTTGTTGTTTGGTTTGCCAGACATGCGGCCCGGGAACCAATGCAGAAGCAAGCTGCGCTAGTTCCTAAATCGAAAGTGCTGCACACGCCGGCCCTGCCCCGCCTACATAATCACATGCCAGCTTGGCCGTCCCTGCCTCGAGCAGGCCACGAGGCTCGCTTCGTATGTACTGTCAATGCCACGACAATACTACTCCTCTGGAGCATCAAACAGCGATGAGCTTATAAAAGATTCACAGTCAATACAAGTACAGGAAGCTTGGTTTCTAAATGTCAAACAATTCATTTTCAAGATAATCGACGGGACGTGCTCATCTTACAAGAGGAGAAACTCGAATACTAGTGCTATTTTCGGCAAGACAATGGTGATGGCGGGTGATGCATTGTAAACGGGGGACAAGTGTATGGGGAATTTGTCTTTCCCTTCAGCTTCAACATGACGACTCTCAACGTTTTTCGCCTCTTAATGCCAACCACGACTCCTGCCGCTCATCCTCTCAGTCCGTTGCTCTGAAACCCTTCTTCCTATTCTCCTCCCCACTCCTAAGTCTGGAATGCCTATTCCACCAGTGTCCCCTTCCCGGCTCACTCTTCACCCTCTCCCGTCCAGTCCCAATCAAACTGGCCGCCACAGCCTTTTCCAGTCTGAGCCCGACAGCTCTCTAGTTTCTGTCGTCCCAGTTGACCCAGCTGCGTGGCATAACGCGCCAGATCTTGACCTCTCCACTCCGGAGGTCGTCCAGCTTGAAGCTTTCCACCTTGCACTTCTTGCTCTCACGGCCTTGTTCCCACGCTCGCACCTTTTTCTTGGTCCCATCCCATTCCGCAACGATGCCGACGTGGTCCGGCTTGCCCACCTCCGCAGAGTACTTGGCGTGCATTGGCCCATGCTTGCCCTGGAACTTTGCGTTACGGATCGAAATGATGTCGCCTGGCCGAATCTCGTCATGCAACTGAGTTGATGCGTTCGCCAAGTTCTGGTAAACAAGTGCCCCGTAAGCTCGCGTGCCCACCGGGAGAAGGGCACTCTTCTGTGGCTTTAGTAGCTCCACGATGAGTCCTTGAGGCGTCCCGTCTCCCACAACCTTTTCCCTGTTCTCTTTGACGACATCAATAATGGATCTCCCGAATCTATCGTACACATTTTCCAGCTCATCTTTGCGGGGTGCACGGGGAGGAGCTTCGTGTCTCTGGTCGATTTCAACATCCGACACGTTGTTGGCGTCATAAGACACGGTTATGATGGTCTGGGAGTAGTCCTGATACAGCACGTAGACATCCCGCGTCACCACGCGCTGGCTCCCAGAAGCAGATGTCTGTTCTTCAAACTCAAAGTAGATATCCCTTCGTCCCTGGAGTGCTGGCGGTAGTGTGTTGGGTTGTTGCCACCAATTTGTGTACTGTGCCAGGTCAAGATCGTTGGCGCAATACCAAGAGTCCATCGAGATCGAAGGTCTGCTCGCATCGATAGACTTCTTTCCTTGGGCAGCTGCCCGATGGATATCGAGGGATTGTCGATGAGATGACCGACCCGAAGATGGGGCAGGAGGTGGTCCTCGACGCTCGACAGGCGAAAACGCCGGGGCGGACGGATGATCTGGAGGATATGGCGGCTGATCCATTTTGGGAGTTGGTGGTTGAGGTAAGCCCGGGATGGGAATTCCCTGCGACGAGGACGTATAGTTGTACGGGTCATATTCGTCATCGTCATACCGCGGCGTGGCCTCCTTCGGTGGTGGCGGAGGAGGAGGGGCTCCACGAGGCATCTCGGCCGACGGCCTCGCTGGAGGAGGAGGGGGTTGGCTTGGAATCGGTGGCGGCATCGTCCGTGGTGCTCCGGCTCCAGAGTTGGGTATCGGTGGAGGAGGAGGCATCGTCGGAGGCGCTTCCGAAACTGGCGATCTAATGGAATTGTCATCGTGGCTGGGCTCTCTTGCATGAGCTTTCAGCGCATCCTTGTGTGGCACGGATGATGCAATATCTGTGTCGTAGTCCCCTTCATACTCCGTGACCTCCTCCTCGTCACCACCATCAGGGCGCATGGGGTGCGGGGATGTAGCGTGCATCTCTGCGGTGGACGCCCGGCTGGGAACTCCCGGGGGTGGAGGCGGCGGGGGTCTATTAGCCGCCGGAGGTGGAAGAGGTGCCGAATCGGGAACTGGAGGTGGTGGCCGACTCATGCGCTTCCCTGAACCGGGTGCGATGCTGGGAGACGAATCGTCACCCACATACGAATGGCGTTTCGTGTGCGGAGATCGAGGTGACATTGGGACAGGGGGAGCAGGTACCGATACTGGTGGTGGCGGAGGAGCCCTTGTCGCATGTTGGGTGCTTTCTCGCCGAGTGTCAATTTGCGGACGTTCCGACATTTCATCGTCTGATTCAGACCCTTCGCTCTGTTGCTGTGCCGGCAGGGGAGGAGGTAGCGGACGGGCTATGTTTGATATTAGCTATAGGTCCATCAACAAAACGGTTGGGGCGATTCTCACATTCACTCGGCACTGGAGGAGGTGCTGGTCTTCCGCTGGGGATTGGGGGAGGACTGGTTGGTTCTTGGGTGGGCGTGGGCACTAGGTCAAGTTAGCAATGTGCAAAAAAAGGTTGATCTGCTACAAATTATTGTCATTGCATTCATACTGACATTCAGGGGGTGATCGATCATAGCTCGCTCTTAGTGGTGCTTCAACCTCATCATCTTCGAGTTCGTGTGGCCTTGGACGTGCAATAGGCACTGGTGGTGCATGTGGTCTGGCCTCTTCCTCTTCGGGTTCCTCGGTTGGGGAAGTTGGCCCGGGTCTGGACATTCCGGGTAGCGCCATCACCGGGACCGGAGGAGCATGCGCTGCAGGCGACGTTTCCTTGGAATCATCATGTCTTTCTTCAGCCTGGCTAGATTTCTTGCGCTTCTGAGAGGCCGGGGAAGGTCCGCCCATCGCCGGCATGGGCATCCCAAACATCCCTCCCATGCCCATACCACCGCCGCTGATCTTGGCCATCCTAGCTCGGAGTTCTTCCTTGCGACGGGCCTCTGGATCATAATCTTCTTCCTCACCCTGCCCCTCGTCTTCTTCCTCTTCCTCTTCGCCATCTTTACTTCTTTCGTGATGAATTTGTGGTGGTGCAGCTGGCGGTGGCCTCGACATGCGCTTGTGCACCTCGTCACTCTCCTCGCGTTCCGTGAGCTCATCGGGACCTTCCGTCGTATCCCCAGCTCCAGACATGTCTGCCTCGTTTCCATCCTGAACATGTTCAGGGGCCCCACGAGATGGCTTACGGCGGGGTGGAGGTGCCCTCTGGGGTGGCTCATCAACCGATGTTCTACCCGCGGTTTCTTGAGTGTCCCTGCGCTCTAGGCTGGGGGCCGCGGGTTCGACATCAGGGGTATCACTTTCGTGGCTCTCAACTCGCTTCTTGGGGGGCCTTTTTGGCTTTTCCTTCTTGGCGGCAGCTTCAGCATGTCGCTGGGCCTGTTCCATCTGCTGCTTCTGAAGGAAAGCGATACGCTCCTTCAAACTCATGGGCTTAGGCTGGTCTTCTTCATCGCCGTCGCCGTCGTTGGAAGTGGTATGAGTAAGGCCAGCCCGCTCGGCACTTTCCTGAATCTCAGCTTCCTGCTCCTTGACCTCCGGGTCTTCCTCCCGACGGTAGACCTTGGAGGGTTGGGGCGCATTCTGGGCGGGAGGAATATAAGCATTGCGGCTTGGCGGAGGCGCAACGAAGGGCTTCTTGATGAAGTTAGAGCCCGTACCAAGCCCGCTAGGTTTGAACGGAGCGATTGGGGCCGCAGACGCTTTGTTGAAAGCGGCAATGCGATCTTTGAAGGTATTGGTACTGGGCTTTCCAGCTACAGGCGGAGGGCCGCTCGGTTTCGGCTGCGACGGCCCAGCTTTAGCCGGTGCATGAGCAGGGCCCGGATCTGCAGGTTTATGGGCGGCAGGTGGTTCCAAAGGCGTAGGTTTCGTGGCGAATGGAACTGGTTGGGGATGGGATGCTGCGGCAACGGGGGATTTCATCGGAGGTGAGATAGGCTGGGGTTTAGAAGAAGGGAGGGCATGCTGGGCAGGCTGCTCCTCCTCCTCCTCTTCTTCTTCTTCTTCCGGCTCAGACTCGGGCTCGGCTTTTTGAGGGGCTGGAGGAGGAAGAACCGCCTTGGGCGGCTCTGGTTCTGGCACGGGTTCCGGCTCCGGGGGAGCGGCGGGGGTCTCGGGATCCTTCTTGGGGCGGGCTCGGGTCGGTCTAGGTGGAGCTACAGGTTCATACTTCTCGACAAAGTTCCTGGGGAAGATTCCTTCGTTCTTGCTGCCATCCTCGAGGTCGTATTCCCCGTAGTACCAGTCGTCGTCTTCGATGGCCGTGACGGTGACAACCTGGCCGATGGATAAATTCAGGTCGTCATCGTGAGGCGAGTTGTACTCAAAGAGAGCCTTCACTTTGAAAGGAGCGGAAGCCATGATGGCTTCGTCTTGGCTGGCAGCCGTGAACGAGGGTGTTTGGCGGATGGGTGTGGTGTCTATTAGGCTTGTTTGTCAAATGTGTAGTTTGAGGTGGTGAGATGTGGCGGGATTGGGGGGGAAGCTGCCTAGATGCAGGACAGGAACAGCAGACCCGGTGCTAGCTGGCGTCGTCGTCGTCGTGGGCGGCGTGGGCAATGCGGGGTTGTGGGCTGGGTGGCCTGGCTTATGCCAGTCCATGCTACGGGAGGTCCACACTAGCAGTATTAGGTAGGTACTGTACTACATCCGTACTTTCTCCTCAAAGCTACTGTAGCAAGGTAGGCGCAGTCAAGCAGGGAAAGAAAAGAAAAAAGTGCCTGGAGGAATGATGAAGCCACACTGGCTGCGTATGTTGCGTATCGACCTTTGGGGTACTTATGCCGCTGGCAGTTTTGTAGTCCCTCAGGTCAATACGTATATCCATACTGTGTATTCTGTGTCAGCTATTATGCAAGTTGGCAGCCTACATACCTTTGCAACAATCCACAAGCCGGAAAGAACGGCGCTCTCTTGACACTGTCTAGCCTGTGAGCTTTGAACGGCGAACTGTGGCAATTGGACCTAGGGAAACAAGAGCTTCGGGTTCAAATGTCTAGGTATTTGTATTCTTAGTATGTAACCGGTCTGCGCATGTCGTACATCAGTATGGATGATCTTTCCTAGCAAGCACCGGTAAATGCAGACGCACCGCTACAGTAGAGTAGTGGCGATGACTGGAGCACTGGATGTCGAGTTTGTGGAAGGAATGTGTGTAAACGTGGCGCGGCGTCTATCACGAATCTCAAATAAGAGCTCTACCTCGTACGTACTACGTACATCCAAATGTCATAAGGACTCGTTCATTTACCAGTCCAGCGCATGAAGAAAACCATTCCTCTACTTATTTATTCCGGGTAATCAGAGACCATCAGCACACCGGATATTTTAATGTGCGTTTGCATTTGTGGACGATGATTTAGAAGAGGATGCGATATGAATTAATGCTACAAACGATAGAAATAAGTACGGCTTACACAGCCACCACCGAGATATCAAGTTTCAGCCCGTCCAGCGTCACCATCAAAATCTCCGATGCCCTACTTGCTTGTGGGGTAGTCTTGCTGTCGGCAGCCTTTTTATCGATCGAAGCCCCTCCCACTCCAATAAGGGGTAGGGGCCGTGATCGATCCTGGGGCGAACTCTACAGATACGAATCATCGCCCAAGCAATTCTCAAATGCTTATCGAAGAGATTGTGCGGTGTATTGATGTATAAAGGTTTATAATGGATGAAGTATTAAATAGATGGGACTGAACTTGAATAACCACTCGACATAAAGCCATTGGATTGGGTCTTGGCCTGTTGGCACCCCTCCAAAGACGGCAGCGGCGCTCGCTTCGCGTTTCTGGCGTGCTGGTGATGTCACGGTGGCAGCCACGCGCCGGAAAGTGACCCGGAGCCCGTCCATGCAGCAGTTGAACAAGGAGACTTTAACTTAACATCGCGAAATGACCTCGTCTTACTATGAGAGAAAATGAGGATAAATTCCCAATGCTTCCTACCCATTGCTAGGTACGGCGGGAACTATTCCCATAAAGTCTTGAGTTTTTTCCTCAGGAATGAAAAGCATCCATGGACAGGAAAGGTGCCTGGGATCTGAAAACAGTGCTGGAAGGGTGCCACAGCCATGCTGAGACCCGGCCGCAAAAAACTTCAACAACCTTCCGGAACAGTGCTCGGAGATAACAGAACAATACAGAAGGTGTCGCCATATTAGGGCACGAAGCAACGTAAAATATCGTCAGTTTTCTATTTCTTATCTTATCGGAGCCAGCGAATTTCCTCCTTCCGAAGAGCGATGAATACTTCCACAAATACTATGATGGTCATACGAATTGCCTACAAATAATCGGCCTTGGAAACAATAACTTCAACTACTTCCATCACCACGGTTAATAGTGTATAATACACGGCCCAAGAGACCTATTACGAGTCCTTCGAGAACATGAAAATCGAATAAAACATGATGGGAAGAGAGTGTATCCGTATATAACAATGGTAAGAACTACTTCGAAAAAGAGGTATTGGACGGCACCAGTGGCTACGCTAGTCGCACACCCCTCTTGCTTTTTTTTAGTTGAAAAAACCTTAAACCCCGCTACTGTTTCGGGGTTCCGAGCTCAATATAAATGCTGCTAAAAGTGGTTTTAATCAACCCGCTATACAACCATCCAAACCGTCTACATCTTCCCTCCTTCCTTTGCGCCTAATAATCAACAATAAAGACCTCCAGTATGACAGACAAGCCGCCAAGTACAGACCCCACAAAGAAACCTCTCAAAGGTATTCTTAAAAAGTCCAAGTTCATCCACCCCGAACCCCAGGCTGAACTTGACGAGTCGATCGTCTCCCGCGCCAAGGCATCGCAGACGGCCCTTCAGCACGCAAATATCATAGCGGACAGGAAGCGCTTCCAGAAGCACGTCTTGGACTGCATCATCAGGCTCGCCGAGCTGCCGGAGGCGCGCAACCCCCCGTACTCTGCTGAGAAACCTTCCGAATCGGATGCGGCCGAGTTCAAGGCCCTGATCCGGGCCTTCCAGCCCAGCGACTTTGACGACCTCGTCGAGGAGAGAAACGTGACAGGTCTCTGCGGATATACTCTGTGCGGCAACCCGAGACTGCGATACAAGGGAGGGGATTGGAAACTCCACAACAATGTCATCGTCAAGAAGGCCGAGTTGGAGAGGTGGTGCTCCCAGGACTGTGCCAGGAGAGCAATGTATGTCAAGGTGCAACTGAATGAGACAGCAACCTGGGAACGCGCCGGGATTCCATCGATACTAATCGACTTAATGGATGAGAGGGCGAGGACAGACGAGGAGAAGGTTGAACAGAAGATGGCACGCATAGAACTCGACGATAGGCGTCGAGCTGCTCAAGACTCTGAAGCCCTTGCCATGGAAAGGGAGTCCACGAAGAGGTCGATCCAACCGCGAATGGACATTCCCATCAAGGAGAAGATGGTTACAACTGCTGCCGAGGCCCCATCCTTGCAAGAGGATGAGGACGCCGATACCGACATCCACATGATGATTGAGGGGCACAGGGTAAAAACACAGGGTAAAAAAAACCAGGGCGTAGATGGGGCAACCTAGCTAGATTGAAGCTATCGTCAAGTTTTGAGGGGATGCAGGCCGAGTCGATCACTTTTTGATCTTTGATTTATCGGGCGTTTGAGGCAGCATCCATGATACCCAATAGGACTCACTTACCACATCGAATAGAGAAAAGCATATGCCGAACATTTACCCTCCTCCAGGTTGTTGGATGTATGATGACCAGACCTACCCTGTTCGATGACAAATGTGGCCCACAAGGGCATCAACGATAATCACTGGGCTCAAGCCTATTAAGGGAACCCTATCATGTATACGTCAGAGCTCAACCAAGACACAACCGCACATGTCACGGCGCAACAAATAGATGGAAATAATTGGCCGTCAATGCTTGTCTTCAGAATTACCCAAAGACTTGCAGACACCTTGGTAGGACGAAAGATCTTTGTTTTGTTCAGAGATCCATGTACCTAGTACCACTGCCCAGTGGGTGTGGGTATGCAAGATTGATGCATTGAATAATGATGGTGGACCGTTTCCCGAAAATGAAAAGTACCCCGGTTCGCCGAAAACCCCAAGCCTGAACGATTCTCGAAAGAAAATTAGTCGCGGCGGCGGTCGCCGTACCTACGGCGAGCTGCAGGCTCCTGGTTCTGTGTGACGTGGGTGACCTGGACAGGGACGGAATCGAACTATAGTTGAGGGGAAGCAAATGTGTCAGTCATTTTCTGACTCTTTGCTAGCGGATAAGACGTCAGTTGGAGGGGTATAGAACATACGCCGAGGTGCTTGAGCAGGTCCTTGGTCTCGGCATCGACCTCGAGCATACCGCTATCGGTATTCTGAGTGTAGTCGAGAGCCGAGACTTCGGGTACGTATTGATCCTTGCGTTCTCTCTCCTCTTCTTGGAGCTTGAACGAGATACCGCGAACGGGCCCACGCTGGATACGCTTCATGAGATGTGTAGTGTAGCCGGCAATCTACAAGCCGCAGAGGCAAGCAATATCAGTATTCCACTCCGCCTTCTCCCGTTCTTGACTTGTGCTGACCTTGTTGCGGAGGCGCTTGGAAGCAATGATGGCAATTTCATCGCAGATCCTCTTGTTGGTCTCAAAATCGAGGGTGAGGCGAGGATAATACCTCTCGATGATGACCTTGGCGGACTTCTTGACAGTCTTGGTACGAACGCGACCCATTTTGGCGGTGTTTGATGATGCTCTGGCGTGGAGAGTTGGAGATGTCGGTAATCTTTTTCGGATGCCGTAGTTTGAAAGAGGTGGATAGCAAAATATTTTTGTGTGCTGCTAAAAATTAAGAGCGCATCGGCAGCCCTAACCAGATATTGTGGCCCGTGCTGCGGGGTAGTTCCAGATGGTGAGAAACGGCAGAATACGTTGGCTCTAAACAGCGAACGGGTGGCATCACAATCGAGTGAGTATCACGTGATGTGGCTGGGGCATTAGCGGGAAAGTGGCTTGAAATAGCTCGGGTTATTCCGCCTAGACGACGGCATTGAATGATGCTTCTGACGAGAATTGGAGAAGTGGGGGTTTGAGTCTTGCAACAACACCCGGCTTTCGTCTGTCCGTCGCCATTGAGCCCCCAACCCGGATCAAGAAGGCGCGTCAATATGGCGACAGGCTCGAGCATCTCGCCGGGAGCAGCCCTCCTGCGCGGATCACGCATGTTCAGCCTGCCTCCCAAACTATCGACGCCAAAATCGAAACACCTGAAGAAGTCGACCACACAACCATATCCCACGGGGCAGTCGATTGCTACTCCCCATTCCATGCGACTGCGTGGCGACTGGGGCCTCAAGAGACCCTTACCGAGAAAGACAACCCTGAAGGCAAAGAAGAATGGCTACGTGCGCATCAACCAGATCGACACCTGCGAAGGCATCACCGACTTCGAGTCCGCCTCCGACCACACTGTTTCTCTGTTCAAGTGGCACGAGATGGGTATCCCACTCACTCTCCCTATCTCCGACGCCCCCACGTCCGTAACCAACTCGAGGACGTCTGTTTTTGAGGACAAGTACGATTTCACCGACATCCCGCCCCCGCAGCCTGGCAATGCCGGCAACAGGGAAAGCCAGCGCTGGAAGTTCACCGGCACTGTCCTGAGAAACATCACCGAGGGTCGATTCAAAAAGTACCTCGAGAATCACGTGGACCCGAAACGCGAGCCATTTCGAGAATTCGTTCGCAGTGAAGTTGCCGCCCAGATGACAGCCAGGAAGCGCCGACAGGCGTTCCAGGAAGGCACCTTCGAGAAAGGCAGCGCTTTGATAGAGCCCGTAAAGACGAGCGACATACCGGACGATGTTCTTTTGGCCGAAATGCGCAATTTGCGTGAAGATAAAAGGCGACTGTTCTTCCTCGTCCGCCAATTCCTCGACCTTGCCCCCATCCAGCTCACGGACGACGGCAACTACATGAGCAATTTCTCAGAAGATGATGCCTCGGTGGTCTCGAAGGGCAACCCCTGGGCAACATACGGCGCCCCGAGGATGCATCCCTCGGCCGGCATGATGTACAGTCGCACCGCCAGTTACCTTCCGAACCATCCTTTGTACGGCCCGCAGACCAACAAACCGCCTGTTCGGAGCCGGGTCCTGGTACCCTCCAACGAGGCTAGACAAGCTACGGTTCTCGGCGTTGGAGGCTGGGCCGTGGAGTGGAGAGGTGCCATTTCTAGCATGAAGACGAGCGAGAACGCGGCCCTAGCCATGGCTATGGCCTATCTCAATCCCTTTTCGGGGAAATCTAGTAGGATATGGGTCAACCTTATATCTGCATATATGGACCCGGGTGGCAAGTTGCACTTGAAGGTGGACGCTGCACTGCCCAATTCGATATTAATTGAACGAGAAAATAGGGGGCAAATAAAGGTAGACGACATGGTACGAGACGAGAAACGGGAAGTCACCTTGCCGCCGCGACAATCTCAGTACCAGGCCTATCCAGACCCTGGAAGCTCAAGAACATACGGTCTGGGTGACCAAAACAACCGGCAGAACCCGCCTCTAAATATGTAGGCGGCGGAAACTAGCGACTCCCAAGTTACGGCAAATGAGGTGGAGGAAGCAGATACTATGTGTACAACATAAGTTCCGAGACATACTCAAAGAACTGACAATGTAAATACTAGGAAATGATCTGGGAACTTGTTGCTGCCCGTCATAAGTGCAAGAGACCATATACTTCGAGTTATATTGTGTAGGATGAACTCGACTTGGTACCGCATAAACTCTAGGATCAGGTCCTTCTACCCTCACCCTTTAACGTCAATCTTGGACATGAGTCACAATGGGACTCCTGACCAAGTTCAGTACAAGTTGCCCGTGAACTGCGGTGGCATGACTATAACATTGTATTTCTCAAAAGGCCCTTTCCCTGTGGCAAGCTCTAAGCAACTGCTGGTTGCATATGTCTTGGGGATGAAAGATGGCCGGAAAAGGAGAAGGTCGGCTAGAAGCCATCAAGATTGCATTGAGATTTCCACCGGAACTGAGCAAAATCGTTGCCGTACATCGCTCGAATGTGGGTAAAGCTTGGAATCATGAAAAGAAAAAAAAAACGCAAGGTTTCTCGGACATATCCAAGGCACGCATTATGACAACGTAGAATTATAGGGAAGACTATAAATGCGATAGCTACTAGGTGGATCTGGGCCGCTGTCATGAAATGTTTGGTGTTGCTGGACTATTTTGATGTTAATAAATCGGCAAGAGGATGCCGCATTCATCATCCCCAAGAGAATTCCGATCCTCCAAGCCGTTCTGTTCTATATTCTCCTACCGGGACGACGGTTTCCCACTTGTTTCCCACTTGTTTCCCACAGCCGTTTGCAAACCTCAATGAAGCGCTGAAGCGAAGAAGTGAGATGGACAATAGCAAGGCGCTTTTCTTGTGGTCGGGACTTTGTAGAACCGACCAGGGCAGTAATCGTTGCAATCGTTCTCGAGGCAAGTTTCGCCGACAGCCCCGGAGACCTATATTCCCATCAGTGAGATGTACAAAACGGCGTAGCAAACGATCAAACCAGGTCATATCCAAGCACACCATGGAAAGAACAATCCTTCTCCCCTAACTTACCTGTCTCTCCCAGCTGCAGCGGTAGACTGGCCTGGGGAATTCTCTCACGCAGGGATGTCCCAACGCGCCGGCGACGAGGGAAAAGACACCGAGTTGCGAAAATTCCCGGGAGCACCACTGCGACAGCCACCTCAGTCTCGACCGCTGGCCCGGCGCAAGCCACAGGTACGCCTGGCTGCCCTTCGGCCCTTGGGATGGGAGAGAGCTGTTCCCCCAAGGATGCCAGGGATGAGCGACGCTACATACGAGGAAACCGGATCATGCCTCTGCTACTATTATGCCAGCTGGAATCCTGATAACTTCGATTCATATATCGATTCTTGCTTACATGGTATGGGCAACCGCCGAGTTCCCTGACTACTATATATATGTGAGACTTCCCACGATATTTGAGGCAATCATGATTAGCCTTGTAGTTTTATGGGCTGGGCGCTTTAAGTATAAGAACTTATCAAATGCGGTTTATACTACAGCTATCAAGGAACTCGAAAACTTCTGCTCTGTTATTGGGCCACTGACGGCAAAAGACGACATGCCCACTGCCACAGATACATTGACGGTCACGCCAAATACCGAACTTGATGGTACTATTGCGAAAAGTGCCGACGGTACCGAGTGGACCGTAAACATCACAAGTTCAACGGGAGCGAGTGTTAATACTACGACCTCCGCAATGAGGAGCGGTAGTGTAGGTCTCATGGCGTGGATATGTGCGTTCTATGTTTTATTATGACAGCCAGTCAAGGTGAAATAATGGATGCTCAGAGCATGCAGTATCGAAACTTGCTTCTGGTGGCCGGGAATATTCCGAATAATTTCATATGGATTTCCACGGAGCGTCATAAAACATTTTGTCTCTTGTAGCACAATGTATTTTTACTGCCAGCAGTCACGTAGCAGCTAGAGTTTGATTTTGATGCCGAGGAGGATAATGGTTTGCCTAGTCGTCCATCAGATCGATATTAACAACTTTCAAGGCATCCACAGCCCATTTGGGGTACTGTGCCGGAGTCGGATACAAATCTGCAAAGAACTGCCTTATAAAGGCTGGAAATCGATCCTGAACGATCGACTGTCTGACCTGGCGCATCAGCTCCAGCTGATACCATACATTGTGTATGGACAGCAGATGGGCTGCCACGGTTTCTTTAGCAGCGTTGTGGTTTATGAAGGACCTAGTAACCCCTAGTCCTCCTTCATCTCGACTGCGGCAGCATGTACAGCCACAACCCTCTTCAATGGGGCCAAAGTCGTGCATGTGCTTGGCATTGCGAAGGTTCAGCATTCCTTTACTGGTGATGGCATTCCCGAAGCGGGCGGTCCGGGTTGGCCACACGCAGTCAAACATGTCCGCTCCGAGGGCAACTGACACCACCAAGTCTTCTGGGTATCCGATTCCCATCACATATCTAGGCTTTAGATCTGGAAGCATGGGAGTGATGGCCGACACTACCTTGCAATAGTCGTCCTTGGCCTCGCCTCCCGAGAGACCACCAACTGCGATCCCCGGGGTATCTCTTTTCAACATCTTCTCGGTGCATTCGCGTCTCATCTCGATGTCAAGCCCACCTTGGATGATACAGAACAAATTCTGGGTTTCAGGACTTGTATGTGCCGCTATGCAGCGGTCCAGCCACCTTACAGAGCGTTCCATTGCTTCTCGCATGCGGGTTTTGTCAGGGGACGTCGTCACGAGGACGTCATCTAGTTGCATGATGATGTCTGATCCTATGGTGTTTTGCAACCCGATTGAGTGCTCAGGGGTTAGAAGCATCGGAGTTCCATCGTGGGGAGAGAGGAAGCGGACTCCTTCTTCCGTGATGTTGGCTAGCTTGAGAAGCGAAACCATCTGAAATCTGGGGTAGCCTTAGTATAGGTTTTGGCAGCTAAAGGCCGAAGTTCCAGTTTTCTATGGTCTCGGAAATGAGACGATATCGGGTGCCGAGGGAAGATGATGGTCAAGGAGGACCTAGGGGCTAAACAAAATAAAAATAAAAAAGGGAGCGTAGCACGGGCGACAATAAAAGGCTGGCGATGCAGCCGAGATGCAGAGACGGAGGACGAGCTGGGGGAATAGGATGGAGACGAGAGCACACAACTCACCCTCCACTATCCGTCAGAATATTGTGCTTCCATCCTTGTAGCCTATGGGCCCCGCCTAGGGCAGCAAGGACATCCTGACCTGGCTTCAAGCCAAGATGGTAGGTGTTGTTAAGGCAGAGTCGACACCCGGTGTCTTCGAGTTGTTCTGGAGTGAGTCCCTTCAAGGTAGCTTGAGTTGCTACAGGCATGAATATTGGCAAGTTCACGGGCCCGTGAGGCAAAGTGAGAACAGAAGCCCTAGCCCTCGTTGTCTTGTTTGAGAGGCATTAGATCAGTTGTTTGATCAGATTTACCACAGTACCAGCGGATGATCTTCTTCAAATACAGAGGAACGCAAGAATGTCGGGGTCAAGCCTGGGGAAGCCTAGAACTTACGGAACAACGGGCGACAAGTTCAAACGTGAGAGCGCCATTGGTCGCGACCAAGGCAGAGGAAGTGGTGGAGGCCATCTTCCTAACCGCCGTGGACATCTCAGTTAACTGTTACCTAAACCAGTTGCGGAGTCCGTGGAGGAGTGTCGGAAGAGGGACCAAAAGTATTCAAATATGGACGATGAATGTACTGAGTCGGTAGCTGTACAGGAACGAGTACGGATCTTGTTAAACACGGAGTTTTGGGTACCTAAGAAGGTAGGCAAACACTACTTAGTAGTACTTCAAGTATGTACTGCGAAGGATCGATCCTGAGGATGGAGGAATGGAAGTCTGCTGAGCCGGAAAGTCTGCCTGAACGATGTAGCCAGTCGGGGCTCAAAGCGAACAGAATCCTCCTTGCGATCTCGATGTTCGGTTGAAGTGTTCGACAACGTGGTGGATGCCTGGCGAACGTGGTATATTCTTGTCAACATGTACGTGTGGATACACACACATGTAGGTATCTGGTATCTGGTGTCTGTAGCACCGTAGAAAAAACTTCTATACTAGTCGAAAATTTGTTTCCCTGCATGAGGACGCGAAACGGGCACGCGCTATGTGGGCGGCAAGCGGTTAGGGACCGTCACCCCGCCACCATGTGAAAAGCTGGAACCGGGGACCCCATGGTCTGGACCTTCGTTTTTGACGGTCTGTGGGTACTGCCGGATCAAGCAATGTGGGTCATGTGGACCCGCTCCTCCTGGCTTGCAGGGCGGAATATCTCGGGCGGGCCGGCGAATGGGAGCCGGGCAAGTTGGAAACATTGGCAAGGTTTAGTCGGAACCTCGCCGAAATGGCGCTCGACAATTGCGACGTCCCTTGCGCCTTAGTTGCTGCCCAGCTTGAGATGTGTGGCACGTAACGGGGTCCATTTCACGCGAATGATGGTGTTGGATGCTGAGTTGGGTGCATCTACTGTGCCTACGGTATCGTCTGTCGCAGAGGGTGATACACTGGCAGAGTGGAAGGCATCGAATCCCAATATGCATGTGACTTGCTGCGTTCCGTCAAACTTGGAAGCTGCCACTATCTACGAGCAGCTTCCTCCATCATACAGGGTTACCTTGCACACATCTCCGATGTGGGTGGGATCTGAGTGCACAGTAAAATGGCGCGGCAAATCGACCGAGCAAAAGCATCCATCCATCCATCCATCCCTCCCTCCTTCTTTCCTTCCTTCTCCATCTGCGTCTCCACGAACCTTGCTGCACCAACGTTGAAAATCAGGCCATTCTGACGCCCATTTCAAAGTTAAAGCAGGTGGTTCATGGGCACTGGACACCATCTCCAAGATGCTGCAACCTAATAAGATGGGAGAGCGTATGTAGATCGGTGCCTCGGATATCTGTAGCGGCATCCTCTTTGAACATGGGGGTGCCACGTTTTGCGGCGACACATGCTCCAGCATCCATGAATTCTCCCCGCCGACTTCGCGATGGAGGCATGTACATATGTATCCGACTCGCAATGTCTTGGACAAACACTTTGTAACTCCCAGTGAGTAGCGTATATTGGACTCTGGACTATGCTTCCTTTTTGCCTCTCTCTATTCCGCCACCCGGCACTTCAGCTCCTAGGCCGTGTCGGCGGAAATGTACTCTTGGCGTCATGCCACCCTCCCCCTGAAGCAGAAATAATGAAAAATTTTACCAATCCCCAAGCCAAGGTAGGAATTTACCGGAACGCCATTGACATTCTCCATTGAGAAAACATAAGGGGCAGAACCAGGCTTCTAGACCTCGTCACGGCCCTACGGACCCCCTGGGTCCCTTGTGGATTTCTATTACAAAGTGCGCATACAAATACAGGCAGTGGGTCTGCATTTTGACGGTGAGCGACGCCGTCCTGTGCCTCTTTTGTCACGACGAGGTCTTTTGTTTCTTGTTGCGACTCGTCGTTGTTGTATTTTTCCGTCACAGGGTAGTCCTGGCTTGCATCCTGCTGATTAGGCATTGACACCCTCTTTCGCCCACCACTCCAGGACCAACCAACGAGAACCCCTCAGCCCTCCTTGCTTTCGTACATATGTGGTCTTCGACGCTCCTCCAGAGGCCTGCTTACTAGGTCGCCCCGAGCCTGTATGCCCCCTGAGTCCTGGACTTCCTCATTTCTTTATTTTACACCTCTGTTTCTCCCCAGTAGTATTTCAATATTTCGTGTCCCCCATAGATCTTCTACTATAAGATTATGCGTGCAATTGCCACCTCATTCCCCATCAGCAAAGACGGTAGGTATGCGATTATATCAACAGCGGCTCCTCACACCATAGACTCGCCGTCCCTCGCGGGTTTTACTGTCGACCAAGGCAGTAATTTTCTTCTTCGCTCTATTTCCCATTAAACCAAAACAAAAGATTACTGAACTAGCCGTCGTTCAACACATCCTCCCACCAATATCTGATCTTCCCAATTCTCTCGGCCTTGGATTTCAACACTACCGCGATATATTTCTCCTACTACATCTTGTGAGACCGATTACCCACCATGGACACATCAAGACTTGACCGGTTCACGTTGTTCTTCAACCTCCCAGCGGAAATCCGCCTTCAAATATGGCAGGAAGCCTGCCATGAGCGGGTTGTCGAGGTATTGTACAGGCCGGAAGAAGACAAGGTCATCGCTACCACAGACCAGCCTGCCGTTCTCCAGGTCAATAGGGAGTCCCGCTACGAAGCTCTAAAGATATACCGCAAAGCCTTTACCACAGCGACCAGAGATGCACAGATATACTTTTGCCCCTGGCGAGATACCCTCTACATGCCCCGTCATCGTGATATGGGCTATGACGACGCTGCAAGAGACTTCCGCAACTATGTTCTGGACACGGACGATATATCAAGCCTAGCTATAGACCACGTACGACCCGACATTATCAGGCCCTGGGAGCCCTATAACAAGTTCTGGCTCATCCAGAGTTTCCCTAATCTCCGGGAGGTAGTTTTGGTCGTTGGCGCAGACCCCGAGACGAGACGGAACGATACGCATGCCGAGATCCAGTTCATCGATCCGGTAGAACACCCGGACTCCGTCCTTCGCTTGCTGGACGATGTTAAGGAATCTTTCATTCATGATGCTGAATTTGAGGACTTTGGCAGACAGGAGCGGGAGCTCATCAACTGTCCACTTATCGCCAAGGCAAAGATTACACGGGACAACACACACATGATTACATGTTTATGATTGAAAATGCTCATGCACATGGATGGAGTTGGCTATGGAGAGGTCTCGGCCGTGGGACCGTTTACATCACAACGGCGCTGGGCTGGCATTTATACCCATCATCGACATTTCTATGTGCTATTTGGGTACTTCACACCGCTAGCTAATTTGCAAGTGGTTTCATGGCGCCGGGTTACAACAGCATGGCTACTGGAGCTTTGTTACTTTTTAGATCATTTGAAGCTAGTAATAGCAACTGAATATAATGAACTCGTCCGAGTCCGTCTGGTACGTCCACTCCTCGCATGCTGGTCAACTCGTCATACCCTATTGGGATGTAAGCCGCCGTTTGGGATTCGCCGCGGATGCGAAACGGAAACATATCCGTAAAGACAGCACGGTAATACGGCCGAGATAGAGCACAAGCATGGCTTTCAGTTTCCAGGCGGGGCTTGGCTTGGACTTAATGAATTCCTGTGTCGCTGCCGAGCGTGCCGTTTTCTGATTGCCCCAAAATTTCGTCACGTGCGGGGCTGTGCACCCCACCCTATCCGGGCGAGTTTCTCTTTTGCCGAATACCAGGTGCACAACTTTTCTATAGAGCGGGAAGAAAGACAGAAAACCGCGCCGTCCCGGATCTCGGTAACGGTTCCACAAAGCGCCTCATCATTAAGGAATAATAAAATGAGATTTGGGCGCATAAAGAAAGACCGTTATAAAAGCTTTTATAATAATCGGGGCGCTTCTAAGCGAGCAATATTTTCACATGTATAATCTCGAGCTATTTTTCTGTGTGCTTTTCTGGATATGCGTCCATTATAACGCGTATGGTAAAGATATTAGGCTAACTGGGTTTGATAATTGTAATTATTAGAGTGATAATAAGTTGGCTGAGAGAAAAAAATGGGATTATTGCTGATAAGGGGAACTTTCTTAAGAAGGCAGAAAATAGGTTTACGTTATATTACCAGCCCATTAGGCTCATGGGCTAATAAAGTATGCCCTACCGGAGGGACGTGGAGGAGGCTGGAGCCGGAGCTTTATTCTTCGATGAAGGAAAACCTTCGCATGGCCGGAAAAGACCCTGGGGTGTTGGCGGAAGGGTAGCATTGTACGATAGACCGTCCTGGGAGGAGGCAAGGACTAAGGAGACATGGAAGGAGACGTCGTCCTCCGCAAGAAGAACGAGTAGCAAGGACAGGGACAATGACGACGGCGTCGACGTGTGGTATGATGCCTAGCTACACTCTGAATCTGCCAGCCTGGACAACGGGGATGGTAGACGCTCGTCCTAGTCGGTGACCTCGGCCCCTGGTTCGAGTAACTGACTCGGCTTCGATGGTGATGATACCTACGATAGCGCTGCCACCAATGTGGATTTCGAGCGCGCGGAGTTCTATGGTCGCCAGCCCATATGCTCGCTAAGCCCTAATGACCTCAATCGGAAGAGGAAGCGCGGAATGTCACTGAAACAAGAGACGGACGATTTTGCGAAAGAGCTGGAGCATGCTATGGAGAAAGCCTCAGGGTGTAATTGTGAGATTCCTCTCGAGTCCCGGACAGGGCAATGGTGTTCTATGGCAGTTATGATGATGGGATTAGGCGTGGAGTTCATCTTGTTTTAGCACCATCTCTCAAGCAAGTACATTCTGCTATGTTTTCCTCATCATTGGCTCGCCCCCAAAGTGTGAACCCCCACGATTTTGAATCCGACCCTCCCAAGTAGACAGCCTCGAGGTGGCCCGTATCTGGATGCACATGGATGTTGTTCTCGACTAGATCGGAATGGTTGAGCACGAGCGGACAGTCCTCGGCGAACAGGCCGTTGAGGTCCTCTAGGGGACGGACTAGCGTCGCGCGGAACTGCCTGGGAAGGCTGCAGTGTAGCTCTTCGAAGTCTGCTCTGTAGGCGGCGTAGAGCTCGCCGAGGTCGGGAAGGGTCATCGAGGAGGGCTTGTTGCGCCACGCCGAAACGTACAAGCCGTGTTTTTTTTTTTTTTTTTTTTTTTTTTTGGTTTAGTCAGAGAGAGACAAGATGGAAGGTGGAGGGCTACTGAGCAAAGCTGATCAGGGCGATCCTCAAGAGGCGGCCGCCGTCCGCACGGAACTGGCCCCGTCACCTCGTAGACGTGGACTTTGCCCAAATTGCCGTGACTCTTATGTCGCGGCACTAACTCCCCGTAGGTCTCTTCGACGTGCCGGAGGAGGCCGAAGTCGAGGGCGTCTTGGGAGGCGCGAAACTGGACTACAGGTCCGGCGCCCGCTTGACGGAGGGGGTCAGAATACAAATTCCAATCAACTTTATAAGAGTGAACAGCCACGTCTTTATTGTGAAGAAGCGGACATGGGGGCTTCTCGAGTGACTGGCGGTTTAATATTGGATTTAGAGAGGGAATATTCGATTAATTAAAGTGGGATTGGCTGATATGATTAAATCGTGCTTCCAAAGACCATGCCTGGCACTCCTAAAGTAGAAAAATGATAGCATATACTCCAGATCATCCAATACCAACCTCCCAAGTTCCTCATCTCCACGGTATTAATTCTCTCGCTCCCATCATTAATATTTCTCGGCATAGGCAGCCATGCCTCTAACCCCGTTTCGTCAACAATGGCAGGATACAACGCTAGCTCGCCATTTCAGCTCGACCCGCCGATACAGGCGTCGATGCTGGACTTCTTCTTCCCTGGCTTCACACGCATTTCAACGCTCGTCTAGCAGTACTTGGAGAGTGTTCAGAGAAAGACGCTTATCTTCGAGAATCGAAGTGGAGGAAGATGGAAGCAGTGCAAGAAGATAAATATCCGGCACATACCGACCGTTATCCATAATAAGGAGAAGGAATCTCTGCTTAACTATATATGGAACACAGAGGATTGTACAGCACCATAGGCACAAGAGCAGTAAGTAGGGGCCAGAAAATAGGCAGTAGAAAGTCTGAGTGATAAAGTCTAAAAGTTGGGTACTGCTTTAGGTGATTAGAGTTAGTATATATGATACTGCCTTTACTATTGTAGGAGGGACATGGTCAGCGATCTGTTGGTGACGGCAAGCATAAACATTGCCCCGCAATTATGTTTACATTTGTGCCAGTTGATATCTTGGCGACCACGTGAATCCGTTCATCACACGCTCGGCAGCCACTGCAGGCAGTGGATTCATCAAGGGCAACGCGACGGTGATATTAATTTCCACCTCCAGGGATGTCCTTGGGATTTCATTTATGACTTGGTGACTTCCAGGCTGCTGATTTTCATCCTCTCCCTTCATGCTTTTCTGCTGTTTTCAAGGCTTGGCCGTTTTTTCTTTCTAGATGTTGTGGGAGTGCATGCGACCTACTAGATTTGATTCTAAATATACCACACTCCGTTCGTCTTTGAATGTTGTATTGTCCACCTTGCTCCCCAGACCAGCACAAAAAAAATTTAACCCCTTTCTACTGACAAGCCATCGACTTCATACCAAGGACGACTGGGACGTAGATGGAGTCGTCTGGCATGACATCGTTGCGCGAGAGGGAGGTCTCGGCCGTTGAGTTGACAGGAGACGAAATCGAGGGTGAAGTCAACCTAGCCCATTCCCTCAACCAGCTGTCCATAGCATCAACCGCAAGACCAACACCGCCAAGGCGATCATCCTCGACCTCAACGAACACGAACACTCCTCGCACCCAAAAGTCGTATGCCTCCCTCCAACAACAATCAAATCCCGTCGTGCGTTCCCCGTCGAGGGCCTCTCTTCCGCCTCGAAGTCCCTCCGTCAGTTCCACCTCGCGGGTCCAAGCCCGAAGTCCACTCGTTACCGGTGGTAGAGAATCCCGTTCAGCGACGCCCACGCTCCTTAGGAAGGCCTCGATGAATTCCCTCCATTCTGCTAATGGTATCACTCCTGGTCGGACGCCTGTCCGCCGGACGAGCTCCACCAATCTTCGATCTCCGTCCGCCAATCTCAAGTCCCCCCTCCACTCTGCCATGCCAGATCTCCTCGAGAAGCCCAGGCCAACGGCCTCCTCCATCGCTCGTGATCACTTTAGGGGCGAGCTAGACACCCACCACCGACCGGGCTCTCTCACCAACTCTGAAACGGTCGTAGTTCTTCACGACGCATGCTACGGCCATAGGTACTCGCGCCCACGCACGTCCCGGGCCGCCCTGAGTACTATCGTCGAGCGACCAGAAAGGGTACGGGGCACCGTCCTTGGTGTTTCCTTGGCTTACGTGCTGCTGGGGGAGAGACACTCGGACGGGCTGTACGCCCCTCACCCTCAGCTGGAGCCGGCAGGGATTCCTGACGTGCCCTTTCTGATCCGAAAGTCGGGGCGCAGGGTGCCCCTCACGTCGTCTGTCGTCACCAACGTTCATGGTGTCAAGTGGATGGAGGAACTCAAGCTCATGTGTGACGCGGCCGAGTCCAAGCTGGCTATGAATGGAAAGGAGCTCCAGCGGCCCACCATAAATCGTGGCTCGGATCATTCTTCCGCTGGGAAATTCCACGAAGGGGACCTATATCTGTGCTCGGAATCTCTAGATGCCATGGAAGGTGCTCTTGGAGCCGTTTGTGATGGTGTCGACGAAATTTTCTCGGCAAACGGACCACGTAGAGCCTACGTTGCCATCCGCCCGCCCGGACATCATTGCTCAACATCCTGGCCATCAGGATTCTGCTGGCTCAACAATGTCCACGTGGGGATCATGCACTCAATTCTCAACCACGGCCTGACGCACGCTGCTATTATGGACTTTGACCTTCATCATGGAGACGGCTCGCAGGCTATTGCCTGGACACACAATTCCCGCTCCGTGGGTCTGTCCAAGAATGCTGCTGCTTGGAAGCGTACTTCGATTGGGTATTTCAGTCTTCACGATATCAACTCGTACCCGTGCGAGATGGGCGACGAAGAGAAGGTTAGGAGCGCTTCTCTTTGCATTGAGAACGCACACGGTCAGAATATCTGGAACGTGCACTTGCAGCCCTGGAAGTCGGAAACGGAGTTCTGGGAGCTGTACGAGGGCAGGTACCGTGTCATTCTCGACAAGTGCAAGGTGTTTTTGAAGCAGCAGACGGACCGTTGCCGTGCTCTAAACCAAACCCCAAGGGCCACTATATTCATCTCGGCGGGCTTTGATGCCAGTGAATGGGAGAGCTCGGGCATGCAGAGGCACAATGTTAACGTCCCTACTGACTTTTATGCCCGAATCACTCGTGATATCGTCAAACTAGCCGCTGAGGAGGGAACTAGTGTTGATGGCCGTGTGGTCAGCGTCATGGAGGGCGGTTACAGCGAACGGGCCCTTTTTGCCTCGACGCTAAGCCATCTTTCTGGGCTTGCTGGCGATGACCCTGCCACCAAGGACAAGTCGTTCAACGGACTTGGCTGTGAAATAGGTCGCAGGATCAGCACGTCCAGGGGACGGAGCCCGGCCGATAGTACGTCGACTCTGGAAGCACAAGCCGCAGTCGGTCGTCCCTATGATCCGTCGTGGTGGGCTATAGGGGAATTGGAAAAATTCGAGAGAACCATCGCCCCTCCTGCACCGACACCAACAACGGCACCGACGCGCAATAGCCCCCCAACCTACTACTCTCCCACTCAGTCGTCATCGGCCAAGGTATCCACGCCAAGAGTTAGGAGATCTGTGTCGGGCTTATCTATGTCCAGCAACTACTCGCGCCCGCCATCCCCGCCGCCTCCAGAGGTGGAGTGGCCCGTTGCAGCCCACGAACTGAGCAAACTACTCATCCCCACGGATCGTGCAACAGAAAGTTGTAAGCATGAAGAGCTGTCCGCCGAAGCTACCAGGATTCGAAGAGACAGACAGAGTATTGTTGCCCAGAACAGCGGCACCGCGGCCCACGTCCCAGAGAGGGCCCCAACGAGAATGGCTCTTCGAGAGCGCAAGCCCAAGCCGATTATAGTAGATGACGGCGATAAGAAGGGAAGGCGAAAAACTGTTGCTGTCGTACCTTCCGAGAGGGTAAGTGACTTGGTGTCAAACAGCATGAATTATCCAACGGATCCTCATGTGCTAATTACTATCAATAGCCACAATCTCGTACCTCTGTAGCTCCCAAGAGACAACTATCCAGGCGCCTTAGCGCGGCGTCTACTGTTTTTGTCAGCTCCCCGAGTGAGCCAGCTCCTTCCGTCCGACCTGTCCCTGGATCCGCCAGACTGCCGTCTCCCAAGCATGCCCCAAGACCTGATTCTGCCATGGCGGGCAGACCATCGGGAACCAACCTGGCTGCCAAGCATACTAGAGTCTCAGCGGTAAAAAATGAGCCGGTCCCCAAGCCTGTCAGGGCCTCCAAAAGAGCATCACCCACCAGGACAAAAGGCCCCAGGTCGCCCACTGCAACGAAGACGCCGATATCACCAACTGCTAGTACAGCGAGAACCTCCAGATCCCCACCCACAAAAGCCTCCGACACCGGGACTGCGGACGATTCCATGGATTCTCTCACAGCTGGCATGAAGAAAATCAAGCTTACCGTTCTCTCCAAGGAACAGCGAGAGGCCCGGGCTCGTGAACGCACAGAGCAGGAGAAGCTTGCCAAATCGTCGGGAGAGAATCGAGGTGCTGCTCCGCCTACACCATCCGAAACAACCGATAACAGCATGGAGGATCGTGATACCATCCTAGAAGAACCCGAGGAGCCCGAAGAGGATGCTTCTAAACCCTTCATCAGCCCCACCATGACGAGCAGACGATCCAGTGTCAAAAGGTTGACTCGGGCTTTCGAGGATCAGAGCCCCAAGAGCCAGTCCGGGCCGCCTCCGAACACAACTCCACCCAGGCAGCCGACACAAAATCAAGTTACAGCTTCCCAGAGGCTGAGCGCAATGGCTGCCGCATCCAACTCAGAATTGCCTCTTTTGAGGCCGGCAAGCGCCAGCTCGGGAAAGATGCCCGAGCAGATCCCGTTGCCTCCGACTAGCAGCCCAACCCCGGGAGAATTCGTTCAGTACCAGCCCCAGGGCCCCGCTCCAACCTCTATTCCAGTCTCTGGGCCCATTCATTGGGCCCAACCTACTGGATTCGGCTTTGACACGGTCACGCCTGCAACCACACCGGGGCCTACTCCGGGCCCCACGCCCCTTAAAAGGGACCAACTCCCGACATTTAGTTCCACTGGGAATATACCCTTCGCTGCGGGTCCGAAAGGGAGGAACGACAACTAGAATCGATCACTCCTTGAGAGCAGTCTCTGTGGCGAATGATTAGGTATTGGGGGAAACTGTGAGAAGAACGAGCGTCCCATTTTTGCTTCCATGATAGAGAGAGTTTTCTGTGCTTCAAAGCCGCTGTTTTTACACCAAATTACGGTCTTTGGTGTGCTGTGATGGCGTTATAGCTGCGATAGATGGTTAACCCCCTCCACGGACGTAAACTAACTAGGTAGACATTTGCTATTCTTTGCTTTTTCGAGATCCAGGATGAACTTGGATCCTGTTTTATTGTTACAGAAGAGGGAAAGTCAAACCCCGGACAAACTACTTGTTTTAATGATTCTTTTGGTTTGCCTGGTCATTCTCAGCTAGTCAGGTGTTTAGTGGCCAAAGTGTTGAATGCTTTTGATACCCGTGGCACCCATATACCCCTGTTTTGCAGCAGATTGATATTGTTTCGGAGAGTATTTTAGCCTTACATTCTGTTCTCTTGCTTTGTGAAAATAGGTAGAATAGGCGTTTAATAGCTTGAGTTTTCCTTGTGTCCAACTGGTGGCGGAGCGGGGGTTTGACGTGGACTAACATGGAGCGATGGAATAAAAATTGGTAGAGATCCACGGATGGTGAGATATTGGGCTTCGGGGTATCGTGGCCTCGTAGGAACAAGTCGTACGTAATAATATTCCTCAATTATGGCATGTTTTTGATCAAAGTATTCACCTGTTCATCAGACCTGTTTCTCGCTCTCTGGACAGGGCGAAACGGCAGAAGTAGACCGGATGATATTTTGCCCGTCGCCTGTAGCACCTTGCTGCGTCCGAATCAGCCAAAGAGAGAACATGTGCCTCAAGTGCGTCGATAATTTCATTTCGAAGTTTCCGGGGTATATCTCCCGAATATCCCCACCATGTCTCCTTCAACCTCCCCGGAGTGTATAGTAAGTAGTACGTACGATACCGGCATCACGACCTCGGATACCCGCCCGAATCATACTCGGTAGTTTGTTCGTTCCTTCCTCTCTCCCCGCGCGCGGCTGGCGAATTGATGTGGAGTGTAGGGGGTTCGATGAGCAGGGGGTAGATATTTACAGTATTCAGAGGTTGGTGAATCGTGGAGGAGGAAAAGGGTTCGCTTTCCGCTATCGCTGAATTTAAGGATAAGTAAGGTTAAAGGGCTTTGGGAATGTGGGAATGTGGGAAGCTTTTATGATATCCTGTAGGCTGTAGGTTGTCCCCGAAATGTTGGGGTACATTGCGGGAGAACATGGAATCTTCCAAGGGTAGGCCGGAGGCTGCATTGCAAAGACCGCTCAACTCCACAGAGACTACAGAAGATCGAATCAAGCCCCTGAGATGTGAGACTTGCTAGGCAGGGTATCTAGAGTCTAGGGCCTTTCTGTAAGGTAATCTAGAGAGGACCTTGAAGAGAGGGAGGGAGCTTAAAACAAAATATTAACCACGAACCCGAAGCTTTCAAAAGTCGGACGATAAATAAACAGGCCCGAGATGTTACTTGAAAACACATCGCGATGCGTACTCAAAGTAGTCATTTTCCCCTTTTCCACAGCTGCTGTCCTGGCTGACCGAACTCTTGGGCCACGCCACATACCACACCTACCACACCTACAGCAAGTAGGAGGTATTCAATCACCTTGCCATTGCCCCAAGAATGCCAAGGTGGAGGTGGCTCTATGATACAATAGACAGCAGTGCTACGCGAGATACCAGCCTGTACCTGGTAGTGGACATAGTGATGGTGGAAAGGAGTTTTTCCCTTCCTCTCTTTCTCATTTTTTAGTGTGTAAAATGAATGAGGAGATTCCTGTGTTCGTAGACTGGATCAAAAGATTATGGTACGCCAAACCGTACCATGAGCTTGGGCAATACCGCCTCCATGGACCACTCGGAGGCGGCGCGTCAAGATGTACAACCTCGACGCGAGAAGCACGTTCACCCGGGGGGGGGGGGGGGGGGAAGCGTGGCTCCGAGGCCCCTCGACACCTTTGTCCAATTGCCAATCGATTCCGTAAAATGCAAGTCTGCCGCTGCGAGAAGACGGTTCTTCGCTAGAGGCTAGGCTTCGAGCGGTGGGACCGAGGATCTAAAAAGGGTCGGGGAAAGAAGGCGTCAATGCCGAAGCACTCGCTGCCTTCAAGCAGTAGTTGCTATTCCTCCCCCTCACCATGATACTCGGAGATTGTGTCGGTGATGGAATTCATTTGTAGACTCCTTTCAAATCTCGACAGCAAGCAACTATAGTCGACTCATGGGCTTGAATAATCATTTTCCTAATAATACAGCTTCAGTCTCGTGACCGTCCGCTCCGATTCATCATGCGTGTCCTGGCCCGACCCTTCGGAGTGCCCTGATCAAGTCGTCGTTCGAAATATTGGAGACGAACAGGGGATGTATTGCGATCTACCCATTTTTTTTCCCTGTGTGTGTGTGTGTGTGTGTTGTGCAAGCGCCGAAGTACTACGAATACTTGAGCCTCGAATGTCACCCGAGCAAGCCACCCGACACTTCTCACCCCTCCGATCGGGCCGGCCGTCGCATCAGCTCAGTGCAGTGTGGTTCGTGGTTTGTATGACAAAATTCACCACCGCTAGATTCTTGGGATGCACTTTTCACCTCAGATGTTCAAGTACAACTTGCGCAAGTACATGGTCCAGCATATCCTAGCTACCACCATCCAGCCATGGTGCCAGCGGCAACTCACAACCTGATTCATAGGCAGAAAGCTAGATAGCATATCAAAAAGTCACCTTGCATATGCTTCCATGCGTCTTCCGTCACTGGCCGTGCCTTGGCGTATCATCCAAAACCATCGTATCTGCCCCTCAATTCCCATGCAGAGAACGGGCCCACGTACCATTTTCCGATTGCCAAACCGGCGCGGCTAGTTATTGCCCAATAGCTCGTTTGACCATGCATTACTGATTAGCCCCAAGGAAACCTGACGTTTCCCCAACCCTTGCATGCGTAGCCAAACCCAAGAGCAACTATTCCTGTCTTGTGTCCTCGTGCTTTGGCTCGGCTCCGCCTGGGAAAGATTGTCACGGCCGTCGGCTCGGACACGTCGGAGCAGTCAGATATTTCGCGCAATGTGACGGACAAGCATTTAGTCTAGATGTTGAGTGATGGAGGCCTCGTCATGGGTCTAAACTCAACATCTAGACTGAATGTAGCTGTCATCCCGCATATTCATGCAGGCAGCATCTTTCCTACTGCCGACTGGACAAAAAGGGACGAGACTAGCTAACCGGGAATTAATAAAGAAGCCCCGTGCAAAAAGATGCCTGATCCTTCAAATGCAGGCCGTCGCAATTCAATCATCCTACTCGGTCTCCCGATGCCTGCCACGGCACGTATGAATGAGATGAAAACACGCTTAGCGCGGCTACGCTTGGATTTGCTATCTACAACTGTGTCAGTGCACATGGTCGTTGAGGAAACAACTCGAAAGGGCTTCTCACATCGGTGATTACAATGGAACACAGACCTCGTTTATCGATAGCCCCCGATTGTCCATACCACACCCCGACTTCCACGGAAGATTCGCTCATGATGCAATTGAAAACGGGGCTGAAAAACATGATTAAGGCGAGATGCAAAGACATATTCTGGGTATCGCGATTCGGAACACTGTGCAGGGTGCAAAGGAAAATATGCCACCACCACAAAACTTTGAAAACAATAATAATACATAAAGCTGGATATCATGGCCCCCAGTGATTTTTCTAGCGAAGGGCCAAGGGAAGGCCAAAGCCATATGGATAGGGCGTGGGGACGAGGCATGTGCAAATCAAGATCGCGGAAGGTAGCGATGCACCATCCCGATCTAATATAGACTCATAAACACCGATGATATGGCGGCCTTGTCGTATTTGACGTACTTGCCCTTGCCCTTGTCGACTTCGTGGTAGCGATCCCAGAAGCGGTTGTAAAGGGGTTCGAGCATCTGCTGTATATCTTTGGCGAACATTTGTTTGACCTCACGCTCCATGCTGTAGCTCCTGTGGCGGGATATTAGGTCGTCAAACCCGGCGTTGAAGGCAACAAATTTGTCCTTGATCTTCTCCTTGTCCTTGCTGGAGAGGCCCTTGAGGATGCTGGCCGAGTCGACGAAGCCGCCCCCGCTGGTCGGGCGGGTGGCACGGCTAGTATGGATGACATCAAATAGGTGCATGCTCACGTCCTTACATGATTCCGTGTACAAGGTCTTTGCCTTCTTGCGCCACTGGTCGAGGAATGCCATGCGCCGAACCATCAGATCGGCAAGTGCCGACTCTTGGATCATTCTCTCAACGATGGTGATGCTGTTGGCTAGAAAGACTCCAATCACGCTCTTGCCACCTTTCTGTAGTACAACTCTAGCTTTCTGATCAAGCGTGACCAGCAGGGAGTCAATCGTGTCGACGCAGTACTGAGCGAACAATTCGCTGCCGTCCGCACTCACGTCGAAGCCAGCAAGGGATGGGATCATGTCGCCTCGCTCCCTGGATGGCGCTCTTGTTTTCCACCCTCCATCGCCGAGGGATATCATAATGCCGCTAAGGGGTCGGATAAATTCCACCATGGTCTGCAATCGCTGCATTGTCTCAGACACTATTGGCACCGGTGCGCCATCAGGAGGTAATGCCTGGAGATTCGTGACTCTTCGCTTAGTGTCGTCCAGGAGCTCCCCGAGCGACGTTTTGGCAGTGTCGCGAATTGGTTTGAGGGCAGTTGCGAGAGGTGCCTTGAGCTCTCCAGTGCGCTTTTCTATGGCCTCCGAGAAGCTGGTGACAATCTCGGTGATCTCATAGGCCAGATAGCAGTCGGTGGAGAGATGTGCCTTGATGTGAGCGTTGAGTTCGCGGAGAGTGCGAGCAAGCTCCGCCATTGACGTCTGAGTAGTCCCTTGAAAAAGGTTACCCCAGTCATCCCGCCGAAATACTTTAACAATGTTCTCGTACTCTGTGAGAAACAGGCCTTCTATGGCTTGAATGTAGGTTCCTATCCCATTTGTGCCGGGTTTATACATGGAGTCATGGTTTTTCTTCTTCGCCGTGTTGACACTGGCCATGGCGAGGTTCACGAGTGTGCTAGACATGTAGGGGCCGCGTATTTCCGTGTACACCTTGGCAAGGGCTGTTTCTTGGGGTCCGCTAGCATCGTCGCGTAAGAGTAGCTGGGAAAGACTGTTGTTTACGAATCCAAGTCGATTAATCTTGTCGCTGGAGAGCTGGGGGAAAGGCTTCCCCTTAGTGATAAAATGCAAGGGTTCGATGGAGCGGGGAGTCTCGCCCCTGAGAAGTTTGTCGAAATGAGACTCGAGCTGGTTGATTCCAGTCTTGACAAGACGCTGATGGTCCGCTATCGTTTGCTGATTTGCCCTGATGTTGGAGGCTCGCATGTCCGTCAAAGCCTTGTCTATCCTCTTGAGGCAGTCAATGTACGTCTTGATTCCGACCTTGTCGGGTCCTTGTCTGACGATAACTTCCTCATTGTCCTTGGTATCGGCGGGTTGGCGAAGGCGTTCGGTGGCAGTAATGACGGCATCGAGATCTGTGTGAGGGGCAGCGGTTAGAAGGTGGTCGTGGTTGCATGAGTGAAGACGATGCAGAGAACAAGAAGCAGAGAGGGTAGCCAACTGTTGGAAAGAACTTGAAGCTTCTTCGTCTCTCCATTCAGAGGTCCTATTACATCGCCCACACTCTTTCCGGTGGCCTCTAGTCGCGAAAGACTGGCTCGTATCTTTTTAGTCAGCTGGGAGGTCTTCTCCAGTCGCGAGTTCAGCACGTCGACCTCTGCCCGGGCCTCCTCGTCGGCGGCCGCGCGGGGATTGCTCGTGAGACCGACAGCCATGAAGCGGGTTGGAGACTGCAGATAATTGTGCTGCTGCTGCTGCTGCTGCTGATGCTGTTGCTGATGCTGCTGTTGAGACCACTCGGGTTGAGTCGAGAAGGAGAGGGCTGTCGGGCTGATCATGCTGACGGCCGCGGAGCCTTACTTCTAAGTTATCGGGCAGTCTGCGACTTGGGTTGACAGCCGTCAAGCTGAAACAGGCATATGTGGAGCCCTGTATCGGTGCGCTTTCTTTGTCTGATGCTTGGCAAATGGTTTCCAGCCGCTCCTCACATTCGGGTGTGCGTGTGCGTGTGCGCTTGTGGCCGTGGTAGCTCAAGCTCCTTAGGTGTAGTATGTGGGAACCTTGCTAGCTATTGAGCATGGACCCCATCAGACACACTTGCAGCTTTAGCAACTCTTGCACTTTCAATCCTAAGAAAACTGATCATATCAGATGCATTGACATCTTGAAATTGACCTAGAATTAGGGGTGATTTTAACCACTCTTGCCCTTTTACACACCATATAGTTGGTGACAGCGTACTTCCTTCTATCAAGGTTATGTACTTAAGCACAGTGCACTAGCCCTAATCCAAGCCAGCTCCCTGCATATCACTGTGGGCCACCACGCCTTACCCTTTTTAGGTGTGATAGACGTGCCTTCCCGTATTATAAACTTCAACGCAGCAGCCCTTGATTCATAGTGGCCAAATGTGAATATTGCAATGGCTACTCTACGCCTATCCTTACACGTGTTGTACAGAAATGTACATATTCTCTTCCGAGGTGAAGGCAGTAACTACCTAGGCAGCAAACACCCTTCATACTAAGGCAGGTACGCCGTGTGGACTAACTAGCACTTGCTGTGCCGTATTCGTACTTGTAGAGGTACTATTGAGAAAACTTCTGCTTGACGACACTATATTCCATCCCATGTTTTCTCCCATTTTCCATAATCCGTGTGCCCATCACTAAATTCCACTCATCTAAACCCCCGCCCTTTTGTGTTGAATTCTACCTCCTCTCGGAGCTCTATGTATGTATACGGCAACATGCATACCTCCCAACCGCCTACATCGCTTCGCTCTTGACTGTGAATCACCATAGATGTGTCTGTATTGACACGTCGAGATCCTCAAATAGGACCAATTATATCGGTAGGGCCCTACCTATCCCATCTGCGCGTATGTAAGTATCGTGACTTGAGTATCTCACCAGCCCACATTCACCGGTTGAAATGAGCAGCCTCCCACCCCCAAAATCCTGTATTGGACGTATCACTGATCATATCAAGCAGAGTCGTTCTGGACAGGGATTTCATGCCCGGGGATGCAGCCATTTGCGGTGCCAAGTCGATTGTATAGAGGTCGACATACCATCTTTTCTTTCTTTGGTTGTTGCCGCATGTCTACTTGCACGCCACGAAACGCATTACGATGGATTCGGAAGTGTGCCACAGGGATGCAGGATGAGCTAGTAACTATGATTGGCCGATTTCTGACTGCAGAGCATATACTCACCCTTGCACGACTAGGCATCGGTGCCGCCATGACCGGAACGTCACTTACCTCTACAATCCCACGTTTCCTTCTTCCACAGTGCTTGAGCCGCAAAGGTACACATCCAACTTCATTCGAACCATCTTTGGAACATCTCTCTTAGCTTTAGGGCACACACGCTTCCCAAACCCGCCCGCGTTGCCATACATTGAGCCTCTAAAGCAAGGAGTAACTACTCATTGGCCTAAGCGAGACCTCCTAACTTCCCTTTGCACTGAAATACGCACTAACGAGTGCCGACAGCGTCTTCGCGATCCACTCAACATCGGAGGTAACGATATTGTACGCCGGAGATACAATGATATGGTCCCCGCGTATCCCATCAGCGGTGCCGGTGCCGGGGTACACTCCAATGCAATACGGGCGTTTCATACCCATCTCGCAGATGGCCATCGCCACCCCATCTGACACGGGGAACGGCTCCTTCGTCGACTTGCCCAGGACAAACTCAACCCCCCAAAATAATCCCCTTCCACGAATACTTCCAACATTCGGATGGCTATCTAGGGCTTGATGAAGAAGTTTGCCCATCAGCTGTCCCATACGCTGGCAGTTGTTGATCAGGCCGTCTTCCTGGATAATCCTCTGGATCTCAAGTGCAGCTGCACAGGCAACTGCATGGCCCTGGTATGTATGGCCATGCATGAAGGCACTTGTGGAAAGTCAGTATGCAAGGGCTTTGTCATTTCGCGATGAGAAGCCACTCACCCAGATCCCCTGTCCAGCGTTTGCACAATGACGTTGTTGACAAGAACTCCAGCAATAGGTTGATATCCACCTCCTAGACACTTTCCTATTGTCTGCAGGTCTGGCACTACGCCCTCTTGCTCCCAAGCGTGTACTGTACCTGTTCGGCCCATCCCGCTCATTACCTCGTCCATGATGAGTAGAGCACCGTATTTGCAGCACACCGCCTTCATGGCTTGGAAATACCCTGGGACGGACCCCACACATCCGAGGGCCTGTTCTTGACATTAGATTCTTGCCGTCGAGTGAGTGTTGGCACAAATATCACTTACAGCCCCAACTACTGGTTCGGCCACAAAGGCACACACGGTTTCTGGTCCCACCCGCTGGAACTCGTCGTCTAGCTCCTGCGCGAGCCTGGAAACATATTGCTCATCAGTTTCTCCATCTTGCCCTCTGTATGGGAAGCACGGAGATACGTGGCTGATATTGTCGACAAGCATTGGCTCGAACTTTACCCTCCTAGCCTTGTGACCTCCCATTGAGAGGGAGCCGATAGTAGTCCCGTGGTAAGACTGCTTCCTCGCGATGAAGCGCGTTCTCTGATTTTCTGCCGGGTTCTTCTCCAAGTAATACTGGCGAGCCAACTTCATGGCGGCCTCCATAGCCTCGGATCCTGCGGAAGGTATGGTATTAGTCTAGCTGTGGAAGCAACGGGCGTGTGGATAACGACGAACCCGAGTTTACAACGTAAGCCTTTGCCATGTGGCCATGTGCCGAAGCGACCAGGAGCCGACACAGCTCTTCATACGCATCGTTGGAATAGAACGTCGAGGCGCAATACGAGATTTGCATCATCTGCTTCGCCACGGCGTCTCTCACTCGGGGGCTTCCATGGCCTATGCAAGCGACGGCAGCACCACCCGAGGCATCAAAGATACGTCGGCCGTCATCAGTCTCGAGGAAATTACCTTTCCCCCCGACCAGACGGGGGAACTTGACGTTCTCGTGGATAGAACGATGAAGGACGGCGGATCTGGACATGGCGTCGTGGTTGTGGGATTTGATGTCGCGAAGCTCGGCCGCGGGCGCCTCGACGGATATCAAGCCCATTTTAACCAACAAGTTTACGAGTGGTAGTTCTGCAAGCCAGAAGGCAGTCTAAATCTTAGCGTGGATAAGATATGCCCCCCCGCAAAAGTAGTCGACATGCATTTGGCTCGGGGTTCCGACAGGAAAAGACAATGGTCCGCTATATAGTCCCAGCTAGACAATGAAAGCGTTCGCTTCTTGTTATCATGCTCCGCAGGTGGTTACTAGCTATATCTGGTTCGGTCGCGGAAGAAGGCTTAGTTCTGCTGTTGGAACCTATGGCAAGTCAAGATGACTCCTAGAGGAGAAGCAATGTTGGCATGCAGCATCAGCAAAGATGCCTGCTTTCGTTGCTCTCGTGGCTAGGGCGGTTGGCGACATGATTCGTCCATACAAGGCACCGGCATTGCCATCAGGTTTCCGTCTATCTATTGGGCATAGTGGCCTGCCGTTGCGCATCCTCGATGCGGTTTGCCAAACATGCCGAGCACCTCGTGTTCCCGCCGTCGTTGGTCTGTAGTAGTGCTAAATAGTATCACGGGTACGGCCACGACTACAAAGGGATCATGTACCACGTGAGACATGTCGCATGTAACTTTTGGAATTCAAGTTGAATATCGGCTTCTCCCATGGTTGACCAACTGGCAACCATTCCCGACAAGAGTCTTTTACCGTTGGATTCGAACTTCGGCCCTTGACAGGGGGGGGGGGGGGGGGTAAATCCTCCTTGGCGGAGGTGGCATGAGAAGCAAGTCGGCTACCCGAACTCGGGTCCTCACTTCAGAGGCGTTAGGGCCACTTGCCGACTCCGCTACATGCTCTCGACCGGTCTACTGCAACTGCACAGTCTTCTTTCTTTTTTTTTTCTTTTTTTCTCCTCCCGTCCTTTGCCCCCCATCATGATTTCCAAGTGGCTAGTTCCAGGTTGACCTATGATAGACGACCCACCAAGCCAAGCGTAACGGCCAATTAGGACTGGCGGGGGTAAAGCTCACGCACATATTGGAATCTCTCTCACCGCAGCCGCCCTACTTGGAAACCGCAGATCGCATGTTGATAGATGCTACCTCTCGAGGCGTTGCATATGCATCCACCCAAGTACATGTGCATTCATATACTCTCAATGTATAATAGGGCCAAGGTACATCGATACTTGCCCACGGGAAGTGTGTCTAGCTAGTGCAGCTGGAACACAGCCGAACAACCAGGATGTTGAGGTACGAGAGCATTGCCAAGCTTTCTAAACTTTTCGGCTAGCCGATTTGATACTAAGGTACCCAGGAAATCCGCTGGTACAAATTACAAGGCCAACTTTCTTGCATGCAACTATTCGTCACCGGCGCATGATATACATGTTGATGGTGTATTTGCGGTGCCTTTCTAGGGCTAGTATCCATTCCCGACGCTGCTCTGCTATACCAAGGGCTCACACCGCACATTGTGGGTGGGCAGAACCATTCCGAGCCGACAGCACATGTGGTGCCGATCGGGACGAATACCAGAACATCAACGGTTCTCCTTTGCCCGGTCGAGCAGCGCGAGGTGTCCATGGTAGACCGGCTAGGGTCGGCCAGCTGCCTGGTAAGTGAGACGGCGTGTTCTGACCCGATTATACTAACTTGATATATCTAGGCGGTCAAGGGAGGGAGAGGATGGCGCGGAGCGGTAGGTTTCCTCACTGGGGCCCCACGTTATTTCTTTTCGGCGGCGAACTATGATTCATATGACTGTCGCACAGTGAAATAAGCCCCCAGCAATTCCGGGACTGAACACCTCCCCCATGTTACCTGGTAATGGTTACGATGTACTGTGACAGCTTCTTATTAGGACAAAGCGCGTGCCATTCCTTTGACTTAGGCTCAGGCTCAGGCCTTGCTGGTTGTATTGAATGAGGATAAGCCTTGAGTCCTAACTGCATCTTGATCAATATTCTGCACATGCTAGTTAACAGATGAAGGAGCCGCCGGCTTGGTGCCATCATCCAAACGTGCATTGGAAGGAATGTTTGAATAAGCAATGGCGGCAATGCGGTTGAAACATAGCATGGTTCCCTGTGATAGTATGCCCCCCCGCCCCGGACCCCATTAATTCTGTAGATTTCCTTCCATCTCGACCCTCGGAACCACCCGCAAAAAGGGTCGAGCTAATGAGTCGACTACGGGCCAGACTATTATCTTGATGTAGCTGAGATATATATCTAAGGAGAGCGGGATTGTCAGCCATGAGAAGCAAGGGATGGCGTTTTGGGCCCCGTGGTAAGCACCTGGCTGGCTTCTATTTTGGGACAGAGTATTTCTTTTTGACATTTACTGTGCGTGTGACTGCACTGTGCCACGACGTGAGACAAAGTTTCTGCAAGGACTATCGCGTTGAATTGGGTTGTCCTACCCAAGATCCATCCACCAGGGAAGAACAACTGGTTTTCCCGTCATCAACCCTTGCGTCAGTCCAAGACCGTCTCCAAACCGGTCGCAAGCCCTTGCCAAATCGAACTGTCTGGAATTCGCCAGCCCTACTTCAAGATACCATTGAGGTCCGAGAGCGAATAGTTGAGACTTCCGTAGCCGCGACCACCGAGTTCAAGGTTTGACTGATACCAGAGTGCTTAGTTTAGCATGCCTGGAAAGTTTCGGATCCGAATTGTGAGCGTGTCGGAGCGGTCAGCTATTCTTAATGTTATGATCCGGTCGGCTTGTAATACTATTGGATATAAACTCGGCCGGGCATATTCACCAGCCAGTAACTTGCCCATGGGAGTTTAAATGTGCCGAAACAAAGCAATATATTCCGTCGTTGCGACGTCAAGGCAGTTTCAATCCACCGCTATTGGCTGGGGAACACTTCAAGTCCGATACGAGTAGGAGGAAATGATGGCTACTATGTATGTTACTACTCAGATCGGCCTACGACGTACTTCCACAGGGTGGTCTCCCAGGACAGTGGATGGTCTCTCCGCCACCCAGAATACTGCGAAAATGCGAGCTCAACACTAACCAAACACTAATGCAATTGTACATGGCGGTACGGAGCGAAGAAGAGCACGGTTCGGATGTCTGGGACGACGCAACATACTGCCCTAGTGGTAGTTAGTGGTGGTCTCGCCTGCCGAGTTCCTTGCCTAAACGGGCGAGGCACATACACCGACACTAAGTGCTTTGCGCGAAATTATCCGTACATCGTAGGGTAGCATTATCGGAGCTAACTTGCTAAGACGGGCGAAACTGAAGCGGGCACCAACAGAAAACCGTCCCGAAGCTTGCATGGCAAAGTCAGACTTTCAAGATGGGCCATACTAGAGGGAAAGAATTATTATCGTAATCCAAGGAGAGACTATAGATTCGACCTCGACTTTCTCTAAGGAGCTCGTCTTCAAACCTGCTGCCGGTGGCATCTGGCCCAATAGATAACTACCTAGCTACTAAGCTTGTCCGACAGCAGGGGCCAAATGTATAGTGTCGTCTTGAATTCTAGCCAGAAATCTCCAATGGGAGCTTGACAGCTTCGCACGTATTCAAGTTCGGATTAAAAGTCCAACTGCCCAGCATGTTATAAACTACCTTTGAATGCTCCGTCCTCGCTGATGGTACCCGCGACTTCAACAATTGGTCGACTCTCAGAGGTATTTACTTCCTCAAAAACAAAAGGCCATGTTTAAAATCTAGGTATACAAACAGTTAAACCACAACCACAAAAACCTGAACAAAGTTTGTTAACCACCTACCGAATACCTTGAGCGAACTTGGTACACTGGGGTTTGATACTTATAAAAAAAGCCGTTAGAGCTAATATACTAGTAGGTAGCTATCGGCTGATCTTCAGTTGAGACTTTTGCTGACCGAGAAGCAATGGCCCGCTTCAAAAAGCCGGGCCGAGTTCAAGTTCCCTGGCAGCCGTGATCGGAGAATGTAGGAGCTACCTCTGTCGCGGGGTGTCAAGGTCATATGTCACATTGGCTTTATGTAGTACCCCCCGAGATTGTCTCAGCACCAATCCAAAGCAGAGAAGGTTGCAGAATGGGATAGTCCTGTGTTTGAATGCCACTTGTACTTATAGCCCCACTTTTAATGTCCCAGCAAGCTAGCAGAGCCTAGCAATAGTAGGCAGTAACTATGCTGTTATTAGTGCTAGTTACTATGTGCCAGCCCCGTGGATGTCTTGGCCCCATGAGCAGCATCAGCTCGCGGCCCGAGAGCTGGCATCATTCGTATTCTCTCGCGCGGGAGAGTTGCGCCCTGGTTGATTTGCGGCACCAATACTGGTTCTAGGCCATTTTAAAGGATGGCGCCGCAGAACTGGAGGCGCATGTAGTTATGCTCATCATGCGCACCAAGAACTGAATATGGTAAGATGTGGAAGGTACAAGAGGAACGGGATGTGCATGGATGGAAACATGCACGCCGTATCATGTATCTAGACTTTTCGAAGCCTGCCGGCTGCGAGTGGGCATGATATTAGAGTACAGGGGCTAGCAAAATACGCGGACGGATTTCTTTATCATACACGACACTGGGAATACACCATTTCGCAGCATTACCAAGGATTTCTTCTCCATTTTGGGGAAGTCTCCTCCCCTCCTCGCTACCTGCTCCTTTCTGGTTGCCGCCCGGACACTGGGCAAGCTAGCTTCCTGCATGCCTCCAGGGTTTATTGTGATGAGTATATCATTTCGCGGTGGAAAGGCACCTCGTGATGTCACCTTTGCCTTGGGTTGCAGCCATCTCGCGTGACTATTGGCATACAGTTGATGCCACAGATCGTGGGCTCAGATACCGGCAGAAGGTAGTTTATGATCCCCCACGAGTGGGGTAGGGTTTCTACGAGCAGCAGTCCACGGACTTCCCTCATGGAGTAGAACGACCCATGTTTCTGGGGAGAGAATCACAAGAAGAATGGTACTGGGACCTACCAAAGTAAAGGCAGTAGTAGTCGGCAAGTAGAAACGGGTGAAAGGCAAGGAAAATATCTGGTATTGGCGGCTTTCAAGTCAAGGCCCTTTTGTAATGCAAATACGGACCAATATTTACTGACCATGGACATACACACGAATGACAGTGTTAGCCAATGTATCCGAAGACAGAAAAACATCCATCCATGGATATCTTGAAATAAAAGAGGTTGAGGAAAGTAAAAAATGGATGCAAAGAATTGGACATTTCAAAATATGAGTGGTTCGAACACTGGGCAGGGAGGGAGAGCATCTCGATCTGGTTCGGACGCTAAATGCAGTGAAGAGTACAGAGCAGGGAGAGGGAGTTCAATTACCTCAAGCAGTAGGGTGTTCCTAAATCCCTGCATAAATTGGCAGCACAATTCTGGCTGCTGATTGGATTAATGCACAAAAAACCACTTAACGCGTCGACGCCAGAAGACGCGTCTTTTTGTTCTCCCCCCACCGCTGCAGTACCCTCCTTTCTTGACTCTGCGCATTGCGATCCCCTCACAACCCGAAAGGCCTCCTAGGGAGAAAAAAAAAACAGCACCATATTTGAAAAATACGAACGAGATGGATAGCACTATGCTGAGAGATGAGGCGGTGCGCAATCGCGTCCGCCTGGCAGAAGAATTTTTGGATCCTAGTAAGTTGAGACTAGCCCCGCCATGGGCATCTGGGCCCCTCGCAAACACCACGACGATGAACAACACTGATCCAACATATCGTCGCAGGCGACCAGCATGCCAGAAGCTACCGGCCAGATATTATTCTGATGCTGCAGAAGAACCAGAGGCGACTGGCAGTAAACATTGATCATGTCCGCGATCACAACTCAGAAGTCGCCGATGGCATCCTCTTGCAGCCATTCGACCACTCCATCGCCTTCAACCACGCTCTCACAAAAATCGTCAAGACGATCCCCCAAGCACGGCCCGACCAGACAGCCGAAGATGTTCCATACTACTGCGCCTGGGCAGGCAGCTTCGGCCTCAACTCTTGTAATCCCAGGACCCTCTCAGCCCAACACCTCAACCACATGGTGTCCATCGAGGGCATCGTGACGAGATGCTCCCTCGTTAGGCCAAAAGTTGTGAAGAGCGTCCACTGGAACGAGTCAAAGGGTACTTTCCATTTCAAGGAATACCAAGACCAAACAATGACGAACGGTGCTACCACCTCTTCCGCATATCCTCGCGAGGACGATGATGGGAACCCGCTCACCACCGAGTACGGCTGGTGTACCTACCGAGACCATCAGACCATTTCTATCCAAGAAATGCCAGAGCGCGCACCTGCCGGTCAGCTGCCCCGTGGCGTGGACGTCATCCTGGATGATGATCTCGTCGACAAGGTCAAGCCTGGTGACAGGGTGCAGATTGTCGGCATCTACAGGACCCTCGGAAACAGAAACACCAACCACAGCAGCGCTCTCTTCAAAACCACAATTCTGGCCAATAATGTCGTTCTTCTGTCATCTAAGTCTGGGGGTGGCATCGCAACTGCTGTCATCACCGACTTGGATATCCGAAATATCAGGCAGGTCGCCAAGAAGAAGAATCTCTTCGATCTCCTATCGCAGTCTCTGGCACCTAGCATCTACGGTCACGCGTACATCAAAAGGGCGATTCTTCTCATGCTGCTGGGTGGTGTGGAGAAGAACCTCGAGAACGGAACCCATCTGAGAGGTGACATCAATGTTCTCATGGTTGGTGACCCCTCGACGGCCAAGTCCCAGATCCTCCGCTTCGTCCTCAACACGGCACCGCTTGCCATCGCAACAACTGGCCGTGGATCCTCTGGTGTCGGTTTGACAGCTGCCGTGACTTCTGACAAGGAAACCGGCGAGCGACGTCTGGAGGCTGGTGCCATGGTCATGGCCGATCGTGGTGTAGTATGCATCGACGAGTTCGACAAGATGTCTGATGTTGATCGAGTAGCCATTCACGAAGTCATGGAACAGCAGACTGTTACCATCGCCAAGGCCGGAATTCACACGTCTCTGAATGCTCGATGCTCGGTTGTTGCTGCCGCCAATCCCATTTTCGGCCAGTACGATACTCACAAGGACCCTCACAAGAATATTGCCCTCCCAGACTCTTTGCTTTCTCGTTTCGATCTTTTGTTTGTCGTCACGGACGACATTGAAGATACGCGTGATCGTCTTATATCGGAGCACGTACTTCGCATGCACAGATATCGTCAGCCTGGCACAGAGGAAGGCAGTGTTGTCCGGGAGAACGTTGCACAAGCTCTAAATGTTGCCCTGACCTCGCAGGAAGACAGTCAACAGCCGACAAGTGTCTACGAGAAGTACGATGCCATGCTGCACGCCGGAATCACTGCACGAGGCCGTGGGGCGAACAAGCGCCACGAGGTCCTTTCCATACCCTTCATGAAGAAGTACATCCAGTATGCGAAGGCCCGTATAGAGCCGCAGCTCACCGAGGCTGCTAGAACCCGGATAACAGACATCTATGTGAGTCTGCGCAATGACGAGATGGAAGGAAACCAGAGGCGAACATCCCCCATGACGGTCCGTACACTCGAGACTATTGTCCGTTTGGCCACCGCCCACGCCAAGTCGCGCCTCTCCCACCGTATTGAAGAGAAGGATGCGGCTGCCGCCGAGGCTATTCTGAGGTTTGCTCTCTTCAAGGAGGTCATTGAGGATGAGTCCCGAAAGAAGAGGCGCAAGACCCGCCCTGTGGAGTTTGCTTCTTCCGATGAATCGTCCAATGAGTCGGATGACGACGATGACGACGATGGCTACCATGCCAGCACAGCAGCGCGTTCTTCTGCGGCAAGATCTTCAAGGGTTGCTGGTCGTGCTGCCCGAAGAAATGGAGCCACAAATGGAGCCTCTTCTGGCGCACAAGACGCGGAAATGGCAGATGACAGCCAAGAGCAGACGCCCAGACGATCGAGGCGTGCCGGCCAGTCGGCATCCGCAGCAGGCACGAGCCAGCTCTCATTTGCTAGCTCCATGCCTACCAGCCAGATCGAAATCGATTCGGACGAGGAAGACGAGGGAGCTGCTGAGGCCCAGCTCGCCTCCGATGTCCAGAACCTCCAGATGTCCGGCGCTGCTGGGCCAGGCGGAGCCGCAGCGGAGGAGGAACCCATCTCTGATGCTCGTCTGACTACCTTCCGAACTACTCTCGGTCAGCTTCGGGGCACCGATCTGTTCGATGATGATGACTCTGCCCAAGACGTTGCCGTCATTGCTGCCGTGAACCGCAAGATCGGAAATAGGAACGGTGGTGCGTTCTCGAGGGCTGAAGGCGCTAAGGCCCTCACCAGGTTAGGCGAGACCAATGCTATTATGTAAGTGCTACCACCCCCTACCAAACTCTCGGCGGGATATGTTCGTGATGCTAACTGGGAACTATCTTTAGGTACCCTGAGGATGGTATGGTCTATAAGCTGTAAGCTGTGGATACCCTAATGAGGCTGTGGTGATGACATCGATGCCAGGCATTTGGCGAGTGTATGGGTGGCAAACTAGCTAGGCATTGTTGTTTGTAGATGCATTATGGGATGGAGAACGAAAAAATAATTGGCGTTTCTTGTCGGGTGCCAAGACATGCCGATTTGCTTAGCTAGCTGGCTTTTCTATATATGAGAAATGGGCTGTATGTATGTATGTATGTATGCTGTATGGAGCCTAACGCCTTTGAATTTGACATGAATTTTTTCAGTGCCGGTTCTAGGCTTTCTTTTCCTTGTGTATGAACCAAGTGCTTGTCTGCCTCCGGCCCATGACAGGTAAGGATAGAGTAGTCTGGCGGTGAGGGTCGTTTTCCAAGTTGATGACGACTAAAAACTATAGAAAAATTGCAAACGGAAGGGTAGACTGGTTTGGGACTGTCCTGTATGCTCGGCTTCTTCACGAGACGGAGGGGGTGTTCGGGGTTGGGTTGGTTGTAGGTGTCCTTGCTGCTCTTCTTGCAACTCGTTCCGTTGCGGCTAGGATTTTTGTGGACGTCTTGTGGATGCTATGGGTTTCGCGCTTGGGGTTGAGACTAATTTCCCTTTTGTTGCTTCGTATGCTGTCGGGGTACTTGGTGCTGGTGATGATGGCGTTGGGGTTTCTTGATGGGTTGCCAGACGTTAGTAACAATATTCTAAGCCACCATGTCACCCAGTTTCCATACCATCTGGTCTATTTGGTATATATACACTCTAAGATATGGATATTGAGTTTTTTTTTTTTTTTAAAAAGCGGACTATCATCGTTCCATCATCGTGTGCGGAATCAACCAAAGTTTTCTTGCTAACAGCCTGAGAACGAAGAAAAATAGGAAAACATGGCGATTCTCACAGTATATAGAGAATCCGGACCTGGGAAGAGATGAGTCGAAGCTCATAACAATGGATCGGAATGGAGTCTCTATTCTACATCCAAGTTGAGCGAATCTGGTCACCTCTCCCCGACCGCCTATTCCCAGTGGTCATAATAGCTACCACAATGAGCAGATGATCTACGGACACGCAACGTCTTTGATATCGAATCTGTTACCAAGATCTTGAGGCTCGTCAGTCTTAAGGACTGTGCCCTGTGAAGACCAGCTTCTTCAGGCATAAGATGCTGTTCCTTTTGGCGGACAAAGCTGCATGAAGACGTGCGGTGCCGCAGCGACGAACACTGCTGAAAACTGGTCGACAGAACCCCCTCCATTCCCAAAACACCGGAGGGCATGATTACAAAGTACTGAAGTCTAAAACATGCCCCGGAGAAATTACTCCTCGGTGGTATTTCGGTAATTGTTTGGGATGTCAGCTCTCGTGGCGGAGAAGTGCGTGCCGCCATGATAGTGGTCTTGAATAAGTAACCGGAAGGCAATGCCGATAAAGTGTGACCCGCCCGAGTCCGACTCCGACTCCGGAGGCGCCTCCCGGAGTTGAGGAAACCACGACCAGCTCAGCCCCGTCTTCCACTCCCTCCCCTTTGAAAAGATGCTGGCTCCCTCTCTTAGAAGTCAAGAGGCATGCATCTGATCCCATACACAAAATACGATCGACCTTTCTTTCACTGTCCGCACTGCATTCTCAACCACGCAGGTCTGCTCCCTGTCGTTCTTGATCGAATGGCCCTCGGCATCCCCACAGCGCCACACACTGCCACTGCATGTCTTAGAATGTCTCAGTCTTCCAATGTTCGTTCGAACCACATCGTCCTTGTCTCGACCAGTCAGCCTGCTCGCCGTTTCCCACACGCTCGGGACTATGCTTCAGTGCTTACGCCTCTAGTGTCATTGACTATAGTCCGTAACATTATTTCTCCTGCAACCCTGTATGGCTGTGCGTCCTGCGTGTTGAAACCAAAGAGCTCGAAGTGCGAAGTTTGGCCGAGACCTACATACATACCTACAGCGATCCGCAAGGCTGCACACCATCACCACCCTACCCTGGATGCCACCCATCCCCGTCCCTCACTCCCGCGCCTTCCGCTCGTTTACGACTTCCCGTCATCCAAGTGGATTTGTTCCTCGCTCCGCCCTCAAGACCACCGCTTTTCATTGGAGTCGTCATCATGCCCACCACCATCAGCAAACAGCAGCAACAACCAGGCGCCGAGATATCTGGGGAGGCGGCACCGCAATTAGAGGCGTGGCCATTCCATCCAAGCACGTCAAAGAGGCACAGAAGAAGGTTTCCAACTCGCATTCCAAGGCCTTCCCCTCCACCTCTAACCTTCTAGCCATCACCACACCCCCCCCCTGCAGTATACAGGAGAAAGAAACCACTGAAGAGCACCCCTAGACCCCTCGCACACATCCTTACGAGGCTATTGCCGTTCCCTTCCCTTGCCAAGCTACATACATCCCGTCACCCACTCATATCAGAACCGCACTTACGCTACCCCATGCCATCCACCCCCGAAAATGAACCATGCTATCCTGTCTCTCGCCTCGGAGGATCACGATGATATGACGGGCCCCACAGCCTCCCTCCCTCCCTCCCTCCAGCTTGCCCTATTAAATAAAATAGTCTCGGTCCGCGAAGTAGTGCTGGCAACTTCCCAGCATTTCCACTCGCAATGTTTCACCTGCGTGCAACCCCATGATACATACTATATATATATATATATATATATATCGAAAAAAAAAAAACTGGAGCGCATCTTTTTTCCTGCGGTAGGGCAGACCCATCGTGGGGATCCTCCAGCACGCGAAACCTCAAACTTGCTTGTCCACTCTCTCGCCTTCTCGTTTGCGTTGATGTGATCATTTCACAACACCACACGGTCGGTGCGAGAGCCGAGAGCCGAGCGCCCTACCGCCAAGTTCCTCCCTCGTGGGTTCCGCCAAAGTATTCCCCAGAACCCCGGAATGTATCTTTCTTGTCGTCGAGGTATCTTCGAGGCGGGGAAGTAGAAGAGGGAGAAAGAATGTGTCTGATACTCCCTCCCACCCATCTCAGCACCGCTTGAGATTCCACTTTACGTTCTCTTGCCCTCCGCTATCGTAAGCCGGGACACACGTCCTGCCGTGGCACCAACCTCGGAGGCCTGGCTTCCTGCTGTGCACCCCGACTGATATAGGCAAGGGACTACTCATCATTCAGACATCCCCGTCACGAAATGAAGAGATGAATGGCGGCGCTTGGCCGAACTCGCTGCTGTGCCAATTACTTCAAATAACACTTGCAACATCTATGTAGTTCTATCCGCTGTGTCTAGTGGTCCAGCATGAATCATGCCAAGCAAGGATGTCCAACAAACGACCCAACCCATCCATTTTCCAATGTCATGCCTTTTAGATATTCTACTACATCTCGCCTAGCGACTTTGGGATCAAGTCTCGTTGAAAGCACTTAACGCCTAGTTGTAAGTGCAATTCATTTTCAGCCCTCGAGGCCTACATGGGAATCTCTCCCCGGACTCCGATCGAGTCGGGGCCCCAGGTACTACGTCTCGCTCAAGTGAAGCAGCTGTCCCATAAACCACCCGTCATGGCAAACTTCATGCTCTCTACGAACTCGCTCAGCTTGCACCGCCCAAGTTCATCGCTCCCACATCCATCGAGCGGCATGACCCTGTCATTTAAAAGTACCCTCACCATTTCGTCCGCATCTGACCCGCACTGCAGCTTTTCCACATACAGCCGCGCCGAAAACGGCACTGTCGCAGCACTCGAATATCCGCTTGTTTCGTTGGTTCCTACTCTATTCGTCTTGTCCAAGTCTTCCGTCCCTGTGAATAGGCCCATCGCGCTAAACATGGCGGTCATGTCGTTATCGTGGCTGAAGTCGGCGTACAGCTTGCTGCCCAGGGGGAAAGTGACCGGGTCCGCGTCCAGTGTTTGGTTCGTGCTCGTGTGGTCCGTGACGGGGTCGCCGGTGAGTCGGGCCAAGAGCTCGTTGACGAATCCAACGCCTTGTGTTGGTCCCAGTGGGTTGCCAGGGCCGTACCCATACCACTTGTCGAGCGTGTAGTAGTAGCCGTAGTTGGCCCAATCTTCTGCCGTGAAGAGGCTACAAAACTCGGTGGGCGTGCCGTCGGTCTTGGCTACGGTAGTGAAAGGGCACATGTCCATGAGGTAGATGGTCTCGTCCGCTGTGAGGTTGGCACCCGGCAGGTTCTCGTTGACCCTCGCCTGGATGTCCGGTACGAAGGTGTCGGCCCACTCGCCCTTAGAGTTGTCACCAATCTCGTCAATGGCACCTTCTTCAAAGTTGGTACACAGCCCGTGGTCGAGGGTGTTGTTCATACCTTCGTCCTCGGATATGATGACGATGTCATAAGGGAAAAGATCCGCCTTGGCCGACTCGTCCGACACCCTCGTCGCGTGGAATCCCCGGGTAAAGTTTTTGGCCGACTGGATCACACGGTTTTGTCCGCTAGCCCTAAAGAAAGGAGTGATGGACGCAGCAAGGGACCTGTAGCGGTCATAAAACTTGATGCCAGAATTGTAAAGCTCCCGCTCCCCAAACTTTGTCAACTCGTCCTTGCCCAAGGTGTACTCAAAATCCTCCAGGAACCCAAACCCGGAGCCGTATGAGGTGGCATTGCCCTGGATCTTTGCAATCATGGCGGCGTATGCACCAGACTTGGAGTCTGTCGGGTCGCGGGCCCCATGGCGGGAGACCACCTGCGCGAAGGTGACGGTGCAACCCTCGGGAATCTCATTCGATATCTCGGATGGCACCGAGAAGTAGGGACTGTACTGTCCCCAATGGCGCGATATCTCTGTCGCGCATTGGTATCCTTGGTAAATAGTATCACAGGAAGTCTTGTTATTCAGCGCGTTCCCGGTACTCCTGGGGGAGGTTAATATACAACATTAGTGAGGGGAAGACTGATCGGCGCCAGGGCTCTTGACTTACGAGACGACGAGGACGAAGAAAATGGCAAATGCAATCAGGCCTGTCATGGCGAGTTTCAAGGTACGTCGGAATTTCTCCTCTTGGCTCTTCTGAAGTGACTGACTTCGTGGCTCTCGTGAAGAGATCCGGTGTTCGGGAAGAACGCTGTATTTGTAGCTCCCACCCAGGCCCTGGGCGAGGAAGCCCTTCACGGACTCTATTATATTAGAAACACCCATGATGCGATATGATTTTCTGGTGGACCGGCCGTGTGGCTTCTAGTTTACGCTTGCTTCACTCCGCTTCGTCCCTTGTTTATTTCACCGTTGTTTTTGTTTTCAGTCCTGATGTCGGCACCTGTTCACGGACGCGGTAGTGGGAAGAAACTTGGCCCAGTTCACTCAGTACAGCTTAGAAACCGAAGCAGGGGTGAAGGTATGCCTTGCTGACACGTACCCTTCTGACCCAAAAGACTGCCCACGTGTAATGATGGGATGGAAGAGAGAAGGAAAAGGAGGCGAGGCAGTTTCGCCGACAGCGGGATAAAAGCCGCGGCGTCGATACACCCTTGACAGGGAACTGCCCGTATTGCGATGGTGGACGACGACAGAGATGATGGATATTGCTCGCTGAGCTATAGACGCAGTATGGAATTGGTAGCGACTGCCTCCTCCGGGGCCAGCCAAGAACAATAGCCAGCACGCTGGTGCAGGTCAGCAGTTGAAACCACCTTAGCAGTTTCCCACCCCACGAGAAGGGGACGATGTGGGTTTGGACAGTTGTGAGTAAGAGAGGTGTGGGAGCTTTTCTCTCCGCGGTGGGGATCCTCCTGAATACTTTGAATCGCGTTCAGTCCAGTGTTTATTCCCCCCTCTTCTGAACAACGTGGGCTTTGTCGCAACGCTGGACGTACTAATCCCTGCCAGCCGATGCGCGCGGAGCCCCGTTTCCCACCCTACTCCGAAAGATGCCTAGAGCGGAGCGAGCGAGAGAGCGAAAAGGATAATAAAGAAGGGAGTGGAGTATAAGGGTAAGGGAAAACAACAAATGAATGTGGTCTCGCTGGGTATGTTGATGAGTGTGGATCTCACTAGCAAACACAGCATTGGTTTAGTTTTAGGTACAGCCTGGCCTGAGTGTGTCTCAGAAGCGCCGATGACATCATCTTTCAGATCTCCCTCGGCGGCACGTGTCAGAGGGCCCTCCGTGTGCCTCATCAGTTTTCCACCACCAAACATACATCTCTCTCCCATACGGAAAGAAGAGCCCAAAGCGCACCACCCTAAGCAAGACCAAGCCACGAAGTGACAAAATGATTGCGACGCCGACGCCGTTCGCCGGCGAGAATGGCGAGAATGGCGAGGGGGGCTCGCGGAAAACTTTCTCCAAGCTGGATCCTGGGTAAGCTGTGGGATGCGTTCAAGACATGCCTTGCTAGCCACGAGATGGACCCTCACTCTCACGGCGTCAGTACGGGGGCCGAGGAGTATATTTACAGCATCATGTCCAACCGGAAGGAGGCCGGGGAAATGCCCGCCCTCGCCTGCGCTCCCTCAGTGGCGAGCTTGGCAGCACAAATTTTAGCCTTCTACGCTGATACGCGCCGAGCCAACTAAATTAACTAATGAGGTAGGCAAATGACCAAAAATCGAGGAGAAAATATCTCTCTCTTGACTTCCAGACTTCCCGGCCAGGTGGAATGACGGGATTTGTCCGGCACTGGCAGGCACTAGTACATAGTAACAGACGACTCAGGCTCTACGCAGTTCGTCGATACGGTTGACTGACCACTACTGTAGCCGTCACTTGAACCCTAATTACGTGCATGAAAAATCCACGGTTGGAAGCTCGTTCCTTTTTGCTTGGTTCCCGTGCTCGAACTCACTGCCTCCCATCACAGACCAGCTGTCCCATCAAATAACATGCCCCGAATTCGCGATGTATCCATGTATCCATGCAAGACATATCAGTCCTATCACTTAACCTACTCGACCTATCAAACACCCGTCAAACCGCACATCGTCGTCTATTCCGGTATGGATCACAAACAGAGTCAGATCCATCGTCGGTAATAAAGTTCCGTCCCCTACATGCCGTCTATCTCTTGACTCCCCGGTCCTGCTTAGACCGGTACTTTCTAGATCGACGATGCATGCATGCTGGATCGATGACGGGTTACACCCATCCCAAAGTCCCATCACCCTCCCAAGGAACATCTTCGACTTGATAGGTCAGATATAAAGGGCTAGATAGACACAGTAGTTCCCCCTAAGCTTTACCTTCCTCCAAGCCCCTCAGAAGTAGTAAAGTATATCGTAATGTCCCCTCGTTCCCTCCTCCGAGCCATCAGCTCGACGTGTTTGTTTTCCGGATTGCCGGGAAAAAGCTCCATTTCTTGGCTCGGGGGGGGGGGGGGGGGGGGGGGGGGGGGGGGGGGGGGGGGGGGGGGGGGGGGGGGGGGGGGGGGGGGGGG